>DWDT01003630.1:0-12070 GCA_018245595.1 Microceris scylla | reverse complement strand
TTATAAAAAACTTCGACAATCGTTTTGCTACCTAGATATGTGCCGATTTTACAGAAGCATTCTACAGAACAATGTAAGTTTTTCAAAAATCTTCAAAATAGTTTTGAGAAATTGCTTTATTACCGACTACGTTGTTATTTCGTAGGACTTAGCATATATATGAGTACTCCAGTACAATTGTTTTTTTCCTGATAAGTGGAACGATGAGAAAAAATAATATGGGTGAGTTGAGCAGCGTATAATATGTTATTAGGAAATATTAGCTATGCTTCCTACACAAGAGGCTTAAGTATGAAAAGTGGGTACTTGACCGGAGTGGCTTTTAGCTCGCGCGCATTTTATTAATGCCTGCGGGTCCGCCCTCGTGCCCACGTGCCTTTATCGTTAATGCTAAATTTATAGTGCTCTTCAAAATGTAAATTGAAAAAGATAACCTCAGCTAATGCGGTTTTGATACGCGGCTATATACAATTACGACTTTTGAAGCAATAATAATTTAATAACAGTCTATTCTTAATATACTTAGTAAGCAATTACGAAACGATATAATGTTTTTATAACTTTGTTTATACTTGACTGCCTCGTTGGTCGTATTGGTTGCAAGTGCGACAGCCGATCGGGAGGTCCCGGGTTCGATTCAAGGGTCGTACACCAAAAAATTTTCTAATTTACATTTTCTAATAGTTGTTCGGAGTCTGGATATGTGCCCGATGCATGACAATAGGCTCACCACCTATTCCATAGAGGGACGTAAACGTAACCGGTGATTATTATTTTACCTTGAGAATATAAAGGTCAGGCGAAGGTCAGGCGTCCAGTCACTAAACAAGCAGCGAAGATTAATAATTTTTCAGTTTATTCAGTAGGAAACGCCTCTCAGTAGGAAACTTCATCTCAACATTTTGTATTGATTGAATTCTGTTCAGTTACTTTGCTAGAACAATACCTGCCTCCAGGCAGATATTGTTGTAGCAAAGTAACTTGTTTTCTCTAGTTTGTATAATAATGTAGTAAGGACCTACAGATACGCCTAATTCATAATATACTTTTAGTTCGGTTACGTTGATTCGTCATAACTACATAATACAGTTTGCAGATACTACAAATTTATCCACAAAAATGTTTAAAAATCCCTACAAATCCAACAACTAGTGAATTTTTAAGCGCATAGCTATCCGACATGGAAATTTTACACACAAAAAAAAACCAAGAATCTCCGACTCAATTTCGATAGCTTATCAATAATTCTTAACGAAACAAAACTGAAAGCCTCATAAACTGTACTCTGTGCGTCCGTGGGGAAATGATTTGAAACCTACTGAAGCATGGCCTTAACAAAACAATATTTTATATATGTATATATAGGTTTGTATTAATATACTTCCATAGAGCCATTGGCCGCGATGAAAAAGTTGCCACCTCCGCGCCTGTTATTGTCGTTCCACGCTTCAAATATCTAACCTAACCTAACCAAACACTACCCATACCTACCTGGTACTCCTGGTAGGTAGTACTTAATATTATGGTAACTTCTAAATATATAATTATTGTACACTACATACCCAATTGCAAGTAAGTTTTCAAATTATACAGTTAAACAAAAAAACAAAACTAAAGTAATTAAAATTTAAGAAATTTAATAATTAAATTTGATGAGACGCGTCGTCACGCCAACAATCGGTTATACCCACGGATATAGATGTTTCACATGAAAAGTATGCACTATGTCTATAATTCTTATACATTAAGTATTAATATGCAGAAATGTTTAAGTTTGAGCCTTAGATTTTGTTGTTGCATGTATGTGCTATATGTAGGTATTACATATACAGATTGCACAAATAATTACATTTTCCAATCTATCAACCGGCATAGAACGAGCGAGAGGGATTAACTGTGCAGATTGGATGCAGTGCTGCATTTGACCAATCTTGATCCGGTCTTAATAATATTTAAAGTAGAAAATACACTGAACATACAATTTTATGTACAGTTATTCAAGAGAAACATTTCCATCATACATTATATTCGTGTAATTCTTTCGGCTTTAACAGTGCTCATTAAAAAGCTCGTAGCTAGCAACGTTCTTTTCGCCGTACTTAATACAAATCGTTATATTTTTGCCAATTTACAAAATATTTTTATAAATTATAGCCCATTTGTTATTATTATTATTACATATTTACTCTTTACTGCACACCATACACAGGCATAATAACCAAGGGTGAACTTAATGCCTGGTGGCATTCCTCACCGGTCACCCCTTGGAGAATTGTAAGAGTAAGTAGTTATTTGTTATTTTATTGTAAGGTTTCGTTAATACTCAATCCGAAATTTTTGCGCGGGAGTAACAAAGATCCATACATCCATTCCCACAAACTTATAGATATATAGTATTAGTAAAATTCGAATTCATTTCCAATCAATAATATGTACCGCAAGTATTTATAATAAATACTTTAGTGTATATACAGAATTATCGTAATTAGCTATTATTCATCAAAGGCGATGTTGATTGCATAGTCTTTAGTTTCATTAAATACATATATATTCGGAAAAATAATATAATGAAGATTAAAGTGTATAATACTTATATCATTGTTGGTTAGACCATCTGTCTTGTCGTTAGGTAAAAAAAACCTTCAGAATGAAAAGACAGAGATCACGTATCTTACTAAATGTCCTCGCTAATCTTGTCCTTGGACGCTCCATTAGTTCTGATGTCAGTTTTTCTTTGTGTTAGAAACATTCAAACAACGTTCATTGAAAAAAGTAAATATATTGAAAAGGGGTTTCCACTATGAATCAACTATTTTATGTCATTATGTGAGACTACTATATCAACATTAAATTTACAACAGCGTCTTCTTTATGCAATGTTCTCCCTCAAATAATGTAAGCAAACTCGACTAAAATATTGCTGGTTTTCATCTGCTTTTACTTATTGTTAGTCGTAACTGTCGTACTCAAGTACCTATCTCGTTATTAATTTAAAATGCTAGCACAGTGATACTTTAATAAGAGAATGTGTGTTTTTCTTTTGCGTTTCGGAAAATGTCAGGGTCCGCCATGCCTGGAGGCAATTTTTGCCCTCAGACAAAATTAAACAATTCGTCGCATTGTTAAAATGTAGATCTTTCGTTTATAGAGTTATCGTGAGTTTTATACTATCATCTCTTCTTATTTGGAACAGTGTCACAAAAACTGCTTCGCATCCAAAACATATAGTAGGTTAGGCATCCATCTTAATCATCATTCTTAACTATTACACAGCGGACATAACAGATCCTCTAGCGTTATAAATTCCAATGAATAAATAAATTCGTCAACTACTTCAAATTCAAAATCAACATATTCCTCCTAGTAGAACTTTGGTTATCCGTAAATGAAAGGCATTTAAACTGAAGTTGATGAAATCCAGCCCATCGTGCCACAATGTTCCCCCGATTAGCCGAAGCCGATATGTTTGTTTGGGCCCGGAAGGAGGCCCGCGGTGTGTGAACGATAGCGGTCGGTATAAATCACTTGTTTAGATAAACTGCCCCCATATTTTATGTTTCATTACACCGTTTCCACTACAAATAATAATATTATTACATAAAATAAAACAAAGCAAGTAGATGTAACACTGCCTTACTTTTTGCTCACACGTTCTAAACTGTAGGAAATTATCCAGAGTAGAATACTGAAAGTGTGAAATTGGCTTTTATTAGCCGCGTAATTCATTATTTTCTGATTATTTCTTATATTTCAGCTAAATATATTAACGGATGTGTTGAAAAATATTCATATATTACATCGTACATACCATATCAAGAGTATAAGTATTTACATAGTGATGTGTGCAGTGTGATGCAGTGGCATACTTGACATAATCCTCTGAATTCTACCAGGTATAAAACGATCTGAATATGGAACTAAACTTTGTATTCCAAGTCGAACAATCAAGAACATACGAACCGCAGAATTTATACAGTCGGATACAAAATATCCAACGACTTTGGCGCGAACACCGTCGTGGTACAGTATTCGTTCACGGCTTGTCGCCCAACAGTGCGTGAGCTTATAGCCCGTAATAAACAATACCGATTCGACATTCGGCCGGCACGTGGAACGTTATTTATTCGCACGAACGGCTTACCCCGCGATTCTGTTCCCCTGATAGTTTTACGTGTACAAAGAGCACTTCTTTATTCTTTTTTGCAATGTCGTTTTGAACAGGACGTACCTACATGCTGCTGCGAAATCGTTTACATCTATATCGGATTTATGTGGGAGTGCGCTTTCCATGTCGGAGCTCAACCATGTTTTTTTAAGTTCAGTTGAACAAAGAATTTCTCTCCAGTTTTTAACTACAAAATATCGCCGCTGCGTCTACACATTTACCAGTATTGCTAGCATCGTTGATTTTAAGATTTTGCGAAAAACAAACGTGTCGAGACAGGAACGAAAAATAGGTAGGTAGGTACCTCTGAATGAAATAAAAAAATCGAAATATGTGTATTAAGAGAATGAAGATCATGGAAGAAGAACGTGAGACCTTGTATAGTATATATAATATATTTTTAAGCCTTTATTGCTGACCAAAAAAAATTAAAATTAAGTAAAAATTAGACTTATATCTAACGTGTTTTCCGGTTTAATGGTCAGCATGTATTGTAACATGTACGCCTCTTCTAACTTCTTCAATACTTATATACATGTATTGTAACATGTAAGCCTCTTCTAACTTCTTCAACACTTATATACTTCTTCTTTGTCTTTTCTTATCTTTCGTATCGTAGCTTGGGCAAGAAAACCCACGATATATAATAATGATAGTTATTAATTAAACTAATTTCGTCAACACACGATTAACGTTGATGTGAAGTTAGCATGAAACGGTTAACGACGCAGGTTTAATCTGAGATAATCCTATTATATAACTTCCAGTAACAAGCGTCATATACATAATTACAACATTGCCCTCGACTATTAATTTGTAGACTGTAATCACGGCCTAGCGCTGCATAGATATTAGAACATCAGAAGGCAAACCAATTAAGTCCACGTTCATTACGGTATATAAGTGAGCCGACAGTGAATAAAAAAAGTCAGTTACAAACGCGTAGCGCGTCTGTGTATAGGTGACTAGGTCCGAATTAGCATTAATGTCTAATCGAAGGGTGTTTTAGTAAGCCCGTCACAGTTATGTCTGGAGAGCAAATAAGTATTGCTTAATAAGCTCCCAGGGCGGATAAAAATCATTGAACAGATACGCCTGCCACTGATGCACATCTCAACCAACCCGCGCTTAAACAATCCGAGCGCTAACATTTATAAAACGTGCCCTCTGTAAATGTATCGTCCGTGTTGAAGGTCTCGCAAATTTGCATATTTTCCAACTGAGCTATTCCATGTCGGTGTAATAACAAAAAGTTATTTTAAATTAATATTATTATTTCAATCCTTGGGATATAAAATAAAATTTCGATGGTGTTAAAATTTATGTAAATTAATTAAGAAAGTACGTCGTATCACTGAAATGTATTTGGCGTGTTGCAAAAAATAATATGAAAATATTTCTCAGGCGTAAAACTTTCGGAAGCGAGTAACTAGATATAAGATGTCCCCCAAATAAAAGTGCCCGGTGAATATCCAATATATTCTAATTCTATTGACTGTTTAGTTGCAACGCTGTAACACCCGATTCGCTTGACGCCGTGCTATCGCGAAATAGGGTGTGGCGTGGAATTACGCCGTCACGGTGTCCGTTGTAGATTAGGGACAACATACGCAACTGAGCGCCCGGATATTATAATTTAATCCGACCGAAAGGCCACAATGTTATTTTACCAGCACCCAAAACCCAGAACCAACAACCAGAATTAATTATTTAATGTATTAAAACACGTTTATTTTTATCATATAAGTTATCATTAAAAGGCTTTGTCATGAATGTCTAAAATGTCATTAACATAACCATGTTATGGTAAATCCAACACTGTAAAACTAGTAATGTCCTGCTTCTGTATTAGAAATACGCTGGTAACATTTTTTATCATAAATCAGTAAATAAAAGATGATTTGTTTACTACATTTAAAGTATCATCATCATCATCATCATCAGCCTACTCCCGTCCATTGTTGGACATAGGCCTCTCCAATGGTACGCCACTGAGGTCGGTCTTCAGCTCTTCGCATCCAACAACTGCCAGCTTCTTTGCTTATAGGTATCGTCAAAAAGTTGAAATCCTCAAAAAGCTGATAAGGTTTTTGCGCAAACGACTCAAAATTGTAATTAAGGCAAGAGACGGTAAAACTAAGTATTTAATAAATTAAATTTCAATAAATAATGTTGTTTTTTTTTAATTTTTTTTTTCCTAATCCACCTACCCCCGATTCCTTTCCATTTTTTTACTCCTCTCTTCAAAAGGCACTAGCTTTTGACATACAAAATTGATTTTCGCAAATGTTGTATCATTTTGTAGATGAAATTATAACCTTTAAAACAATACCACATTCAAACACATTTGTTGATAAGGTTCAATTTAAATAAGTTCGTAGCAAGTCACAAGCAAGTGTTTCCATAGTTTTGCACGCGAGTGTATATACATATATATGTATGTATAAAGTATACTGAATATAAAAGTCATATTTGGATTTATGGAGGATGAGTCACTCATTTGCAGTTTGGAGGCACGATGGCTTTGACGATGTAAGTGGTGCTCGTATAATAACATTCAGTGTCACAATCTTCTTACAAGGATTTGGTGTTTTATTAGAATGCCAGCTGCCGCAATACTGATATTATTCTATTTTATGATCCTATCGTAATAAGTAAGTACCAATTAAATATTCGTTTAACGTTTTAAGTTAGGTAACACTTTAAAAAAATATAACATCACGCCTGTAGACAGAGGATTGAACCACATTCGCACGTTTCATTAGTTACGTTTGTATCCCATAATGGAATAGGCGGTGAGGCTTTTGCCATACCCCGGGCACAGATCCAGACTCCGAGCCACTACTAGACATTTGTAGCAGAAACTTTAAGTCAGAAAAATCCACTAGTGCCCGAACCAGTATTTGAACCCAGGACCTCCCGATCAGTAATCAAAATTTTTAACGATTTTCCAACACTGGATTACTCACAATTTTGTAAATAAAAATCAATTAAAGTAACAGTTATGAAATACGAATGAAATCTGTTAAAATATCTGATAAGATAGTTGACTAAATTACCGCGTTTTTATAAGTATTTTATGCATGACATAGTGGAGAAAATACCATAATGTCATATTTAGACTTACCTATTAAATTGTCATAATGACAGCGTTCTTGTAATAAATATTAAATAGAGTAATTCTTCAGAATAAACAATCAAGCGATTTGTTACTTCATAAACTATTTCTGTCAGTGGTATTAAAATTACTAATAAATAAGTATATAAATATAACTTTTTCATTACCCAAAATCTTGAAGTTTAATTAATTTAACTTAACAACGCGCATAGTGTTCGAAGACGCGTGAAAATCAATGTTGCGGTGTAAGTTTCTTGATCCTTACGTCTGACCTCTATCAAATCGCCCGCTAAAACCAAGTTTAATGAAACCTAACAAAAATAGATATATACGTAGACGAAAACTAACTATCAAGGGTTGGTATAGTCAAAAATATTTCAATTGAATATTTGAAAATTAACATTCGTTCCGATTAAAGGTTCTATACAATAATTTATAAATATAGTGAGTTAATGGAAACTCTAAGTCATTCCCAATGATTATTTATCATTTTGATTTAAAATAAATAAGCGATTAAATTTTAATCATATGTGAAAAAACTAAACACCGAAACTTTCAGTGAAAACAACTTTAAAATAAACAGATGCATAATATAATGTCGACAAACATTTTTTGATGTACGCATTTATAATATCGCTAGTACGCAGTTTATAATACCGACAAACATTTTTTAACGTACGCAGTTTAAGAGGTTTCTGATAAATTTGGGCCCAAAAAGCTATCTTACCGTGAAAACAGGTGACAAGCCATAACAAAACACACAGGTGTGTGAAATTCACGCCCCTGGCCCGCTTTCGACACACCATTTCACTGCAACCTTAAGCACACACTCACAATGTACACAGATCACTTTATTTTAGCGAGTTTTGAAGGTTGATTCAAGTGACATAACATAAAGTTCGTAGCAAAACACAATTCCGTCGACGCGACCGCTCCTAGCGAAACGTTGGGTTCAACTGAAGACCGAAGCTCGGTAAAGCTGTTGGAGGAAGAGTAATAAATGTTTGTACGTCCCCTCGGTTCCCCACGTGTTTGTTTAGTCAATTTTCGCTTCCATGATCAAAATTTTTCTCTTTAAACGTCATGAGATTTTAACTGATTTTGTTTTCGTCGCGTTAATGTGAAAAAACTCTAACACATTTCTGCTGATACTTTGTAGAGCCTAAAATACTGGTTTATATTATTTTGATTACCTTGTAGTAATGCCATTTTCTCATATAAAAATGTTGATTAAGCCGAAATTCTGAGCAACAATTATTTATTAAGTTTTTTAAAGGAGATCCCCGACTAACGTTCATTTTAAACATTAAGATTACAGTTCTACTTTACCATTCAGAAGTTATTATGTAACATCTACAGCTAGTTAATTAGACAAAAACTTCGAGACCTTCATTAAACTTTGATATTCGCTACAGAATTTGATCTTAGCGAAGGGACCTTTAAGTTCTGCACGTATAATACCAGTAAGTATTAGGCAAGAAAACAATAATATTACAAAATGTAACTTCACTTACTTGCGGTATCAAAGGGATGGTTGTCGTTTAACTTGTAAGTTAATTCGAAGTCAAGGTTAAATTGTGTGAACTGTGTAATCTATTTATTTGAGCGCTCACAGCTACGGAGAAAGTCCAAAAATCTATAAACACCGCAATGTTGGATATTGTTTCTGACAAAGCTTCAAGAATTCTCTTAATATTTGACGTACCAAGTAAATGTAGTTGTATTGGTTTCCTGTGAATATTAATTATACATTTTATCTGATTATTGACGTTATAGCAAGAGCGTACGTCGGAAATCTATGTATGACAACCAGATAAAATAACGTCAGACCTTTATATGTACGAAGAGGTAGTTATGATGAAAAAGACAAGTAAGGAGTTTAGTGCCTCCACTTTTCGCCACTTATAAGTTTCATGTATACTAGAGAGTGAGCTTATTGACATACGCGGAGCACAAATACAAATTCCATGATAATACTAGAATTTTCAGGTTAGAAAAACCCCAATAACACTTCGCATGACCCGAGGACCATCCCAATCTAGGATATCTAGATCAGCAATCGCGCTTGCAGTAACCGGACTAAGAACTATGGATTTAAAAAAATATATGGCACTAATATTAGATTAAACCAACAGGAAGTTAATAACTTATAACAATTTAGTTTATTGGGTCATCCGTTGCTGGAAAGGATATTTATCACTTCCGTAGTTGAGAATATTATATGATTGTGAAGACAAATGTGTAATGTTCCAATTTCAAAATGGATAATATTAGTAATAAAAAGATAATAAAAATAACATTATGGAAAATTTTGGATTACGTAGTGATGGCATCTGCGTCGTTACTATCGCTTGTTTAAAACACTCTCTACATTCCTCGTGAAAACTTAATGTACTGTAATTTATGCGATTTCGTATAAACTTTCATATCAAGGGTATAAATTATGTTTAAAACGCGACGGAATTATTTATTCAGTCATTAGTGGGTTGTACGGGACGATCACGACTCGTAGATACAAGTAATGTTCGCTGCGAAGTTCGTATTGTTTCCAAGAATAGGGCTATTAAAATGATTGTCGGTTAGACTTACAACTCGAGCGTCGTCGATGGCTAAGTTTGTACAGCTTATGTAGTAGTTCGTAAGTAATTGGTGTGGTTTTGATGTGCACGTGACAGGGGATTTGTCTCATAGCAAATAAGCATGTGTTTTGGATCTTTAGTTGTTAGTAGGTACATCTGTTTTGATCATTTGCGAGCTTTCGGTAAATTTTTCTAGAAAATGTATTCTAAATTTATTAAGCTATTGTCAAATGAAGAAGGAATAAGCCTTGTTTTTTGTGTTTTGAAGCTATAACTGAAATAGAAGTAACGATGGAAATAAAGTAAAATAAATGTAGGGAAAGTGATTTTTTTTTTTATAGAGTAAACAAACGGGTCACCTGATGGTAAGTGACTGTCGTCGCCCATGGACACTCGCAACCCAGGGGTCAGCAAGTGCGTTGCCGGCCTTTAAGAAAGGTATTCGCTCTTTTCTTGAAGGTTTGAATGTCGTATCGGTCCGGAAATACCGTACGCGACATATTTTTTATTGAGAAATCTTCAATTTGATATTCTTACAACTGGTCTTGGTAATTATACCATGACTGAATAGAGACATATACATACATAGTTAGCAGTTTGAAATTCTCGTAACACATGTCCTAAAATAAAAACCACATTTAAAAATCAATATGCGCGTATGAACACATTTTGTAACATAAATTTTATCTGAGTGCCTTTCGCTGTCGAACTGTATGGAAATTAATAAAAAATGAAATATTTAATGGCGTGTTGACGCGACTACTGAGAATAACTATCAGAAAAAAAATAATAATAACTACATTTATTTTCGTTATGTAACACTCTTAACCTGATAAAAATATAATGCTTCTTCTAGAACATGACAGTATTGTGTTCAATAATCATACCTGACATCTTCAGAAAAGAACACTGCTCTTAATAGGAGAATTCCTGGCTTACGTAAGTGTAACGTGCGACAGTTATGCGTGCAGACTGATATATGGTTTACCCCTTTCAAGTAACACAGGAGAAAAGTTTTCTGCAAACATCTCGGACCTGTCGACAACAGGAAACACGACGTCTAGCAAGGCTTAACATCGAGGTTTATTAATTATACAGTAGAACCAAGCATGGACGTCCTTTTATCATTTAATGTTGTGTTTAATAAATTGTTGTAACGTATTCGTTAAAAATTACATGAAAGTGATAACCGCATCCATTTCAAAATTAATATTTAAGCCAATACCTACTTGGTTATCAGATTACTAATATGAATCAATAATTCAATCTCTTTCGAATATCAAAAGTATATTATAAATGTATATAGCACATAGTATTTTCCACGTAAAATAATACGAAATACATATACGTAATATAAACACGAAATATATATACGTAATATAAATACGTAATACGTTATCATAACTGATATGAACGGTGGAGAATTTAGAAGCACTGTTGGCGACACAGATAAACAAACATAAATTCAATTTATTGAAAGTTTCCGATCACAATCTGACAGTTTAAATGTTATAAATAACACACTAATGTAAGATATTACATAACTTTAGCAATCTCGTTAGCCATAACTTCAGATAAAATAAGTTTAAAGTAACGGACATTCTTGGCGATGGAAATGGTTTCTTGTAAGTAGGAGAGCGGGCTGGAATTGCAGTGCACTGTGCTTTTATGAGTCCGACAAGTTTAATATTATTAGTTTTGGTCTACGGGTGATTCAGAAAATAATGGTCAGTTCTTAATGGACTTTGCCCAAGCAGCTGTACTAATGTAATTAACAACATTTATCATTGTTGTGAACTTCAACGTGAGTGTTGCCATTGTATGGACGTCGAAAATAGAAAATAGAAAAATGCAAGATTACTAAGCAATCTTCAAAGTTATAATAGACCAAAGCAAATGAGAAATACTAAAATTGGATGGAGAATTTATCGAGTTTAATCTTATAGATGGTACTGTAGCTTACGGCAATGTTATAAGAACTTAAAGTAAAATTATCTCGTAGTACAAGTATTGAATATGTGCGTAATAAGTAGTACATAGCACGAGTATTGTAGCGTGATAAATACTAATGATGGTGATGATGACTAATAATGGATTATTGGATGACAAACCGTTAAATGTTATATTAAACGTAACTTCACGCCTGTAATCCCCGAAGAGGTAGGCAGAGGAATGAAGAACACTCCCACGTTTCACCAGTTACGTTAA
>DWDT01003629.1:0-12070 GCA_018245595.1 Microceris scylla | reverse complement strand
AACACGCAACATTCGCGTCCCCGAATTCAACAAGCCATCGTCGCTTTGTGTGGTCTCCTGCTGTACATCGCAGGGCCGATAAGTGCCTCTTGTTAAATTATTCATGCACGGATGCAACCGGCGTCCGGTTTAATAGAAAATCTGTACGTAGGTACATATATGTGCGTAAACGCATAAATTATTTTCCATACAATTAGGCCGTTTCCGAAACGCATAAACTATATCGAGCCATCACTGGCAACCACAACGCGCCGGCTCGAACATTCCACACGGCCGGCACTTGTATTTCATTGCGTTGTTTATATCCGAAATCTCTCACTTACGCTTTAATCGCAATATCTAAAGAATGCATGCGAAAATTGATTCTACGGGCTCTTTTACGCTTACATGTACTACGCCGGAACGAATGTTCGTAATTATAGGTCAAGCTATGTACGTCTTATAAAGGCAGTGCGATGGCGGCTGATTGCGAGGATGAAAGTGGACAGGTACATGGAAGATGGACTATGAAGGACTATGAAGAGTTCGAAAGTGCGAAGATTCGAGGGAAAGATCACCGCTGTGCTCAAAATATTGCAAAAGTGGTAAGTGATCAGAATCTATTCCTGAATATATCTATTAAAGTATTCAATTACAATTGTGAGGTATAATATAAGTAAAATGTGCTATGTGTTAACAGAAACAAATTTACTAAAACAATAATATGAGTGAGGAGTTTTTAAATCATAAAAACACTGTTGAAATTAGGTACATATATTATACAGAATAATTATATGATTGTTAGGTACGCAAAACAGCGGACGAGAAATTTGCACACGTTAAACACATGTCGGTGCACGCTGTACATGTCAAAACTGGACGATTTGAAAACCTGTCCAACCTTTCAGAGAGATGTCACTTGTCGAGTTTGAATGCAAATATAAGAGAAAGGAGTTGCTGCACATAACACATCGTAAAAAGCGGGAGACGTTTTCAAACATCACGCGATCTCCTCTTATCGGCGACGTTTCCGGCTTCGGTGGCGAAAAATAAACTTAATGAACAAAAGCATAAAAAAAGAACAATCGCGAGCGTGTACATATGAATAATGGCGACACAGTCTAGTTCGCGACAGCCGAAGACGCCATTACCGTCAGCCGTCAGCTATTGCCGGACTTACCCATTATGATCCAATCTCGCTCTTGTAATCGCCCGGTAGCCGCCGGTACGTATGTGGCACGACGTACGGGGCCTACACACACGTACTTGACTTTCTCCGGACTTGGATTCCGTGCCGCGTCAGTGATGTGAGCACCACCGAAGGCATTAAAGTTGAACCCATTGGAGCGTTGAGAGCGCGGCGGTCGCGGATTGATTTCGACCAGTTCATTACTGAACTTTCAGGTATTGGATAACGCGCGCGGACCACACGACTGGTTGCCGACGCAACTGGGCCCTTTGAACAATGTCACATTCGAGGCCCTTATGTAAATTGCGGTGCGCGACGGAATACGGACGCGGTCGTTAACATTGAATTAATATTGTAGATCGTTTGATAATCTTCGAAAGCTAAACAACTAATGGTGACACGCGAATATAAATATATATATATACACACACAAATTGGCTTTCTCTCGACGACAGTCGACACAAAAACAAGTTTTAGTGTTCTTTGAACGATTGCGCAAGTCTGGATGTAGTCGAAATTGTACATAGTAACGACACACGTGAAAAAGTCAACTCCAAAGAAGGCGAAACCGAGAAACAGAGAAAGTATTTTGGCAAGAGTGACGATACTGTGCCATGAATACAAGAAACGGTGGATATTTTGTAACTAATGGATTATAAAAAGCCAAAGAGTAACGAACGAATGAAAAAAAAATTAAAAGGTAACTGAACAACATATGAAAATAAGGCTTCCAAAGATTTATAATGCAGACGGTACAGTCTTGACAATATACATATATTCTCAATCCAAAAACACTGATAATATATGTATTTTAAAATGTTAACTGCTTTTAGAATCATAATCAACGCATCTGTTTTAGGTATTTACGAAACATCGTGTGTCATAAAAAGTTGATTGGCGTGACTCAAAAACCAGCGAGTGCGAGACGCTTTGTTGCCAAATATATCTTCTTCGCGAGCGACGGCCGGGTTCACATGCCGCGTCCGTCGGCTGGTCGTGGAGCTGGCAACGCAATATTTTGGTTAAGTATTTCAAAAGACACACGAACGGACGAACAACATTCGTATTTCCAAACGTCCCACTCGTTACGACGCACTCCTCTCGCGCCTAAACCGAACTGAAGAGGCGTTGATTTATCGTAATCCGAGACGAGAGGGTACAATCGAGACTCATCTATCGGAAGCTCGAAATCACGATGTCGCAGACGTTGCGTAAATAGAGACAAAACAACAAAGGAGAGATAAGTGTATTGTCGTCGCACACGTGTGTTTGTTTAGTGCGAGGGTTTTGAGAGTACATCGTGACAAGACGAGGCCCCCCCAGGAGCCGGCCGGTTCCCGTTTAAAAGATTCCTTTGATTGAAGTGTGCGAAAACAAGTATTTTCGTACCTCTTTCATACACATTCCGCTGTCATCGGTGGACAGAAATAGCGGCTAAAACAACGAGGCGCAAGCGGTCGGCTCCAATACCAACCGACTATGAATATTAAAACGATACATACATATTTACGAGCCGAAAGGTTACTAGGTATAGAATAAAATGTTTTCAACAAAACAAAACCTCATCAATGAAGTTGAAAACCTTTCGGCGTGTTTAATTTATCGACATGTTTACAGTCCAATTGTGACTTCTGGACGTGGTCCAGAATAGCCTTCTGAGTAATACAATTCATCGATCGGTATCAAAAATATTATCATACAGAGATAAGTTTAGTGTGTACAAGTGGTTGAAAACAACTGGCGCATCTGCGCACGCGCAGATTTTATGTCTAGTAATAGATCGATATTCGCCCAATAAACGTTTTTCTGCTTCACCTGCTTTTATTGGATGACGCTAGAATGTTGGAATAAAAAGATAACCTAACTCTTAACAGTTACGCATGTGTTTGTTATTTTTTAAAAAACAATTTCTACAAATGATCTTTGTGTAATCTCGCGATGAAAGCGCTTTTACTTCCATAAATTTATTATAATGCAATGCTTCGATGAGTCTGTCTACAGTTGAACTACGCGTGATTCATACACTACGCGTGCCGCAGTGAAACACTAAAAGGAAACAAAGGTCACTGTATAAATTTTCGGTCTCATGAAAATTCAATGCGACCATTACACATAGGGCGCTCTGGACTTTGTGTCTCATTTCTTCGATGTCGCGTACCTCCTTCTAGAATACATTAAAACATTGTCGAGAATATGATGGGCGTTTTAGAACATAACATGCTTTTCGTGCTCTTTGCCGATCCCGTAAGGTACCTAACGTGAATATATTTATGTATGTTACAAAACATTTAAATAGAGTGAATCAGAATTAATTGGCAGATAACATCGAAAGTAATATTGAACGCTCTCATCAAGGTGATAATCGCAAACCACTCAATTATTGATCGCGATTACCATTCGTGTGGCGCACGGTTTTTTTACTCGCAAATCAACATATTAACATGCATAGAAACACATGGACGGAATTATCGTGTCTGCAGTGCGGTATAGTATTGTTATCGCGAATCGAGCGATCTGCGCCGCCGCCCAAGGTTGTTGAAGGGAAATCGTCGGGTGTTGTGGAGTTAGTGCTGTGGATTTCGACACGGCCGGCGGCGGTGGCTCACGGCGGTCGACCGTTACATCTCGCAGCCATGTTTCACAATTCGTATATTAGCGCTTCGCTACTCTCTTCAGCCATTATTACTCATGGAAGCGCGAGTGGCAGCGATCGATCGATACGGTTGCCGTTCGCGCGCACCATGTGTCGCGAGCGAATGGAAGCGGGCTAGACCCGCTCGCTCGCTCGCTCTGTACGTGTTTAGTGAAATACTTAAGGACACTTAAAATCCAGCAATAAAACACCAATCACGTGAAACAATAAAATTAAGTGCAGTCGATTCCGTGCGATTGATTGTAAAACACCGCAGCACGGTGGGTCTCGAACAATAAAATGAATTGGACACAATGGACATTAGTGGGACATTGGGGGAACGTACTGGTGTCGGTGAGTGTTTGTCACGCGAAACGGTCACGCAACCGTGCCTCCCATAGGTTGCCACAAAACGTTGTCGCAGCGGTTATGAATGATTTCATTATAAACGAAACAAAATAGTACGGCGCACAACCTTCATAGCTTTATTAATGAAATGTACACGTTTTAAAGTTCAAACGGTTTATTTAAAGATTGGAAATTAACGCTGTTAATTTGAATACGCTTATAAATTTGTTTCAACAACGCCGCCTAAAAATACCAAGCGTCCAAATTTATACAAGTTAGCCGCTAAGTAAGACGGGTATAATTGAAACTTGAAGGTTATATACTCGATGAAAGATCAATGCCACAGCGGCTGCGGACGACGGCTTAGCGTCGAGGTCGATATTGATTTCAGACCGAGTGGACATATACGACGACGTAGTATGTCGAAGAGCATTTGGTGTTGAGTGCAGCGGATCGATACAGCAGCAGGCCGTCGTCGGAGGCACTCGGAGCCGTCCAGGTTCAATAGGCGGCGCTGACGTCAGCCGATCGCAACCGCTCGTCTGGCTGCAGTCAGACACGTTGCCGTCGAAGCCTTCACCGACTTACCGGTTCGGTAATTAAACCGACTCTTTCCATACCACGAAATAGTAACAACGCTGATAAAGAGACCGCAGTGCGACAAAGCTACGGAGACGTGGAGAGAACGGTTATATACACGTAAGCGCTAGGTACTCACACCGGGTAGAAGTAGTCGATGTACTTGACGACGACTTCTCTGAGCAGGTCCTGTTTGTTCATGATGGACGAGTAACTCGCACTTATAAGTTTTGTTTGCATGGCTCCCACTTGTGTCGGCGCTTGGTAGATGCGGGACTGTAGAGTCCCGGCCTGCGGCTGTAGCGGCGCCGTTTTTGTGCCGTCTCGGATTTGCGACGACTGTGCGTGTTTTGAGGTAGGTAGAGGTTGTCTCGCGTTGGTCGTGTGGACGCGCGGGCGGCCGGTGCGACGCGTTGCGGCGAACTGGGACCGAGGCCGGTCTTAGGGGCGGGCGCGGGGGCAGAGGGGGAGGGACCGGAGCAAGTGGCGCGCGCACGGCTCTATCTACTACGGGGCTACGATGGCGCCTCGGAACACCTAAGTAACGCTTTTGCGACACACCCGTTGCTCAAAAACGAGAATGAATCCGTAACAGCCGAACTCAGCATTTAAGGTAGCGACAATTTTCTAGAGCTGTATGCTATAGTGTGGGTTCAAGGTTGACTAGAATTGGAATGGTTTTTTTTTTCTGTGCGGAACGATCGCGAAGCATCAAATTTACACAACGTTAGCAGATGCTTGTGGGTTGAACAGAGACAAAAATTAACTACACGTTTTTTGTAACGAAATAAATTAAATTGTAGGCCAATTGAAATGTAGGCAGATGAAGAAGATAACATTGATAATACAAAACAGCAAGTAATGATACGCAGCCGTCCTCATTATACGACGTACTTAGTTACAATGAGAGTTTATTGCCTGGTAGACGACTAGACGGTGCCATCAATCGGAGCATCGCGGCCGGTGCCACGAATGCAGGCCGGCTCAAATTTCACTTCGTAAAACGATCTGAACTTGAAATAGGAAATTGCCCATAGTCTCATTACACACGTTACAGAATGAACAATACAAAACGACTCCGTTGTAAATCTAATCTCAAAGACCGTTAAATCCGAACTGCTATGACCTTAGATAAAAAAGTTTTCGAAAGTTGTTGAAAATATCAAGTTATTTATTATTTGTTTTTGATACATATGACTGCAATTCAAGGTGAACTTGTATATTCGATTAATATTGCAAGTAAATTTTACTAAAATCCACATATGAAATACATACACAGAAACAGAACACAAAACATTTTAAAAACAAGAGACGAAACGGTATTTATTAAATGTGGTGACTTTATCTCTACGAAGCAAAATCAAAATGGTATAATTTCCATTGTTATTATTATTACAAAACATCAGATCCCTTACGGGGTACTCAAGAAACAGAGATGTTTGGGGATATAGGTGTCGGAGACGTATCTGTCTTCACAAAATAGGTCAAACACTGGCTGATGCAGATGCTGATGTACTTATGAACCGATTGATGCTCGTACGGTAGAATTACATCAGGTCTGTAAGGACAGAGATATTTAGCACTCGGTGCTCTCTGCCGATCCCATAAATCAAACTGGAAATTAAGATAAACAACTGTGCACGAGGACAGAGGGTGATGTGCAAAGCGAACGAGTGGAAAACTCATGCTTGCATATTAAAAGCAGTTAAAACCGGTAAATAAGATGACATGCTCTTACGTGATTGCAGATGCATGTACATGTGCAACGAGTATTAAATATCGCAGAATTAGGGTGCGTTTCCACCAAGGATGAGCGAGGATGCGTAGCGAGAAATGTGTTTGTTAAGAACCAATAGGATTCCTTCCCCTTCCCTGTACTGAGCGAGGCTAGGTAATAGAAGGGATCCTATTGGTTCTCAACAAACATATTCCTCGCTACGCATCCTCGCACATCCCTGGTGGAAACGCACCCTTAGAACTGTAAAAATTGCACCACATCTATTCAAGACGAGGTGCTTTTCATCATCACCGTCATCATCATCAATCCTTCCATTGTGCCTCTTTAGGGCAAGAGTGACGATTATATAATAAGAAAATTTAAGGGCATAACCTGCCACGCTGACCAAGTTCTGGTTGAGAAGCTTCAAACGCCTTAGAGAACATTATGGGGAAATTAGAAATTTGTGCAGATTTCCTCACGATATTTTCCTTTAATATTATACAGACTATGTGTAGGTAGCAAGAATCAAACACCAGACGCATGGCAGTGGGAGACGGTAATCTAAACTACTTTGCTATTTCTAGCCTTCTTATTGTGAGACTAGGCCTTTGTCCAACATCATCATTATCATCACCGGCCTGTTTCAGTCCACTGCTGGACACAGGCCTCCCACAATGAGCGCCATCGCGCCCTGTCCTCGGCTTGCCGCATCCAGCATTTGCCTGCAGCCTTTCGCAAATCGTAAATTTGTCCAACATTGGAACTATAAAATGGTCGATGGTGAGTAGCCATAGCCTAGTGTGGTAATTATAAGTAAATCATTTCCTCACATATATAATGCATTTGTTATTGTTTTTAAGTGTAAAACTGTAAGAAAATGTAGAGATCTATAAGTAAATAAATATTATATATACTTTACTTCGTTTCCTTCGTAGTAACATATTCATGTCCTACATATTTAGTCCCTTAGCTTTCTTAGACACAGTAGTAGTCGACCCATTATAATTCCACTGTTTTAATATGGGTCTCCTCTCACATTGAGAGGGTTAAGGCCATAGTCTGCCACGCTGGCCAAGGGCGGATTGGCAGACTTCACACACCTTAGAATTTTTTTTTATAAATTCTAATTAGGATTTATGAATTCTAATTAGGATTTCAACCCAATACCCCCGGAGAGAGAGGCTGAATTCTTAACCACTAGGCTATCACTGTTTAGACACAACAAATTGCGGATCTTCAAAAAGTAAATAGTGGTAGATCATTAAGATAACAAGAATAATGAAACGAGACGAATTTGGAAACTACATATTTCAAAATATTACACATCTTAAAATGTATTGTACGTAATAATCATTGCGATACAATATTACTCAGAGTTGTTTTCGTAACGCACGCGTGTTGGAAAATCTGTTCAATTGTTTTGAGTTCGAAGCGGTTTTAGTTTATGTGCTCAATTCGAAACTGACTCGAATGTGTTTTATGAGAGAATATTCTAGTAGCGCTCTCTACTAAACTGTACTTGGCCAGCGTGGCAGAGGATGTCCTTAACCATTCTCGTTTTGAGAGAGCACTCGTGACCAAGTCTAGTCTAGTTTAGTCTACCGTTCTGTAGGCTTTAATAGCGCAACGTTCAAGTTCAGAGATTAACTACAAAAATGTCAGAGTTTCATTCCAAAAATGCGCTGGCAAAAATTTAACATTGTCCCAATTGTAATTCCACTGTTGGAATATTGGTCACCTCTCATGTTGAGAGTGTTGAGGCCATAGTCTATCACGCTGGCCAAGTGCGGGTCGACAGACTTCTTAAACATCCGTTTTGTCATTTTTTACCACAGATGAAATGTTACTATTTATGGTACAGTATAATTTAACGTACTGCGCTACAATTATACCGTCAATGTTAAGGTTGATCCCGTTTACATAATGTACGGTAACAGTACATTATATAAAAGTGTTTTCGCGATAAAAATAAACGAACACAACACGATGACGTAAGCGTACTCATGCACAGTACTGCCTATTGCTTGACAGCGGTGGCTTTTTTATTAATATGCATATATTTGTATTTTTACAATTTATTGTTACACAAGGTGACACCGAGTCCACGCTCATAATGGTATTTGAAATGGAAAAGCTCAAATCCAAATGCTTTATTTAGTCCAGAAGTTACAATAAATATCTAGGTAAACACTTGTTGAACCCGCCTAGTTAGTGTAAATATGTACACTTGTGACAGGCAACTCCACTCTTCCATAATTCAAATATACAAAGGTTTATTAGAAATGAATAGATTGTAATATAAAAACATTTGAAACAAATAGATCGAAGAAATTAAAGATTTTTTTGTAGCTGAACGTTTAATCTGGATAAGTAGAAGAGAGAGGTTGTAAAAAAAAACTCATATAGGTACTGTTATTGACACAACCACAATAGTCATATCTAGTAACCAACAGGATAGACTTATAACTATAATATATCTATCTGTAGGTAGGTATACCCGTAGAAGTCTAAGCTCATAGGTACGCATTACAATTATTAATAAGAATGTAGACAAAAATTGAACATTTCTAACTGAAACAAGTGATAATCTAAAACAATATAACATCACGCCTTTTTTTCCCCGAAAGGATGGGCAGAGCAGTGTAGTATACTCCGACGAATCGATGAGTGAACTGAAATAATATTTGATACACATCGAAATCAATCTGCTAAATATTTCGTCGTATATTTACCCAAGTGGACTCTATCAACGGGTACTAATATGTATATGTAAAACATGTTATAAAGAAGTACATCTAACAACTACTACGTGTTCCAAATACGTGATGTGGACACGCAAACTACTGATTGCGTGTCCACATCACGTATTATATTATACAATATTGTATACTTACAATATATGTATATACATAAATACAAAAAATATGTCCGAAAACAATGTTAGTACCTTCGACTATTTAAAATGTCCTTGCCGTACTTAAATGCATGAACGATCATCATCATCATCATTATCAGCCTACTCCTGTCCACTGCTGGACATAAACCTCTCCAATAGCACTCCACTGAGTTCGACCTTCAGCTGAATTTGAATGAACGATAGATCTATGATATGCATTTACGTATGTAACTGGAATAATTGTTGACAAACGGATATTAAAAGAATTTTTGATTCATCATCATCATAATTAGTCTATCCCCGCCCACAGCTGGACATACGTCCCCCTAATAGCGCGCCATTGAGCTTGATCTTCAGCTCATCGTATTCAACAAAAGTGTTTTTTAATTGGTGTCAATAAAGTTTTTAACTTTTCGGCAGTTCAAACGCGGGAATCATGTGGGGAGATCGATTCGTAGCTTCTCATTGACCACTGACATCTTACAAGTCATTAATGAAGTATCAGTACAAGAACATATACTTAGGGACATTACAAAATTACATATATGTATATAGGTAAATATAACCACTCCTATCACCAACAGTGTTAGGTAGAGATTAAGGATTTCCATCTGCTACGGTCCTGGCTATCGTTTTCGCCTCTATGGTACTCTTAAAATGAATCATAGACTGTTATTAAATATTTTTTACCAGACCGTCCCTTAAAACGTCTCCGTTTTGATCCAAGTAAGTTTTCTTAGATCTTCCTTTTCCGACTTAACCATTCACACTCATCTTAATTGAACAATGACATTTTCTTTTCTCTACTGTCGTTCATACTTTCTAAGTGGCCCTATTATCTAAGTAACCCATTCCCTTTCTTAATCCTACCTACTAGTTGTATTTCAGACTGTTTCGATGGTCGAGTGGTTGCAAGCGAAGCGCGACCACTAATCGAGAGGTCCTGGGTTCAGATCCCGGTCGGTTACTATTGGATATTCGAGTATAAATTTCTAGTATTGGCTCGGAGCCTGGATTTATATCCAGTTTATGGCAATAGGAAGAGACAGGACGTAAAACGTAAATGGTGAAACGTGAAAGTGTATCACACACCTCTACCTACACCTTCGGGGATTACAAGCTTGACATTACGTGTTACTAATTATATATTTCACACCAAATCGTTCTCTGATTACATAATAGTAGGTATATACTAGGCTAACCACTACATAAGCTCTGCCCGTCTAGATAGTGACCAGATAGCCTTGGACGAGTCGTTTCCAAAACATGACCACACATAGTTCAAAATTAAATTGATATTTCACAGTGTGTACTAACAAACACACACACACACACACACACACACACACAAGTACATATAATCACATAAAACGATCACATAACGCTCCTAATGGGCAACGTAGCGACAACATCGCCGTTGCAGCCCGCAACGCGCGAGCTTTGATTAGCAGTACTTTGGATTACATGTGTGTACATACACCAGAACTGACTGCCCACTATATATAATTACACACATGTGTGGCGCGACCTTGTCCGGTAGTAACACACATGAAACATCGTTGTTATAATAATTTATCGCGCAACGAATAATGTAATAACACACATTTTAATTGTTTCACGGGGCAGTTATCATCGAACACACACACACAGAGGTTTATATAACCGTAGCGGCAATTGTTTGGAGATAAATGAATGTGGAAGAAGCACGTCTGGTCTGTGAGGACAGAGATACTCGTACTTGGCAGTGCATGCTCTCTACGCGACGCGTAAGGGACCTGGTGTGATGATATGATATATATTTAGACAAATTGTTAATGGCAATAGGCTCACCACCTATTCCACGGGACTTAAACGTAACTAGTGAAACGTGGGAGTATTCTGCATTCCTCTGCCTACCTCTTCGGGGATTACAGGAGTGAAGTTACGTTTTTGTTAATTGTTAAGTAGTTAAATTGTTTTTCTTTCTAATACTGTTTTATACTTTTTCAGAGTTAAATAATTAATTATATTGTTGATGGTGATTGTTGGTTGTATTTATTAACGTTAAATTAATTACTTATTAATTGTGAATTGTGAATTGTAAAATTGTATAATGTATCTATTGAGAAAAATATTTAAACAAATTTATTTTTTAAGCGATCTAATGCATGGCATCGGGACTTATAAGTGTTCTGACACTCGGTAATAATGTACAGATCAGTGTTGGCGACTTATTAAATAAAATAAATAAATAGTATGTTACAAGACGAAAAAAGTCAATTACGACAACGATGTAACGAACCCGGATCAAAGGTGTGTTTGTAGGTGATTAATGACGTCATCAATTGAATGACGTAAGCAACGCAAAGCAAAAAGCGAGCGACTGAACCACCTTTGATGATATCAATCGCCTATAGGCGCGCCCTTGAAAGCTCTAGAAACTTCTCTTTGAGTATAATTGTATGTGTTGGCAAGTCACTTCCTACCATAGCATTTGTTAGAAGATGCATTGAAAAAGCACTAGTTTTTATCTTTCATATGTATCTTATTCCATTTTTGAATGCAGTTTTCTTATTTTAGTATGACGAAAAATATTATATGGCAAAGTATTGAAAATTCTATGAATAATGACTGCCTCGTTGGTCGAGTTGCAAGCGCGACTGCCGAGCGGGAGATTCTGTGTTCAAATCCTGGGTCGGGTATTATTGGATTTCTCTAATTTAGAATTTCTAGTAGTGACTCGAAATC
>DWDT01003628.1:0-12070 GCA_018245595.1 Microceris scylla | reverse complement strand
TAGGCTTCTCATCGTTCCTATTAGAAACAGCTCTCTTAAAAAACGAAATTGTTTAACCCTTTGAGGTCCAGAGTCCATACGTATTGGACATCTGTTTTGTTATTGGCAGACATAACGTGTGGACATTTTTTATAAAGACTAGGACCTGATACAACATTTTTAGAAAAAGACTTAGGACCGCAAAGGGTTAAGGCTCGGCAAGGGCATTTAGGGTGCGTTTCCAACAGGGATGAGCGAGGATGCGTAGCGAGGAATGTGTTTGTTAAGAACCAATAGGATCCCTTCCCCGTCCCTCTGTACTGAGCGAGGCTAGGTAAAGGAAGGGATTCTATTGGTTCTTAACAAACACATTCCTTGCTACGCATCCTTGCTCATCCCTAGTGGAAACGCACCCTTAAGGTCATGTTTACGCTGGACATATGTGTGGATAGATTTGTTGTGCGATAAAGAACTTAAGCAGTGTAGGTGTCCTCACAGTGATTTCTTGACCGCTATAGCGAGTAACGTTAACATTCTATGAAAAATAATCTAAGCCCATGACTGGACAGCTGAGAACTAAACAACTTGGATATTATATTCAGTTCAATAGTAACATCGATGAAATCTGTAGAAGAAATTTTATTCAAAGGTAATAATTGCAATTGCATGATACAGACATAATACAGATATAATGTATATGTTACACATATAATTATGTATAAGCCAGTTTGCATGTTGTAAGGTTAGTCGTATTATTATTGAACTTTTACCATTAGTTGATTAACAATTAGCACATATATATGTATACATATATTACCTACATGTATTCGGTGTACAATGCAAACTGTATATTACCTTATTGTTCCGTTGACCGATGATTGTCATTAATAAACTCGTAATATTGGTATAGTAAATTAATTAATTAATTAGCTGATAATTGACTGCCTCGTTGGTCGAGTGGTTGCAAGCGCGACTGCCGCTCGGGAGGTCCTGGGTTCAAACCCTGGGTCGGGTGCTACTGGATTTATCTAATTTAGAATTTCTAGTACTGACTCGGAGTCTGGATGGGTGCCTGATGTATGGCAATAGGCTCACCACCTATTCCATTGTGGGGCTTAAACGTAACTGATGAAACGTGGAGTTGTTCTACACTCCTCTTCCTTCGGGGATTACAGGCGTGATGTTAGGTTTTTTTTATAAATGTCTCTTCCGCTTTACTAGTTTACGGCTGTAGAGAACTCAATATGACGGGAACAGTACTCCATATATTAATAAATACACTTAACTTATTTACACAAAAGAAATTTAACACACAATATGATAAGTTAGAGAAAACGTTTTTAAATTAGGCGTGCTCTATGCAATTTTTGTTTTTGGACCCAACATAGAAACGATGGCTAAAGCAATAGTCCTTTTAATAATTTGAAACGTCGGGACAGTTTTTTATTTATACAGTAACGAATGGAAATAAAAGTAAATCGTGTGCACGGTTGGAATGTCAATAAAATAGGGGGTCAGTGGCTATTTCGATAATTTCACACAACTGCGGGTGAAATTCAGATTCAGAAGTTTCGGCAAGAAGGAAGAAGAGCAATTTAAGGTTTCGTTCTATTTATTTTATTTTAATATTTGTAGTTAAAAGCGCTACTATTGTATACATAAAAATGAGTCAATAATATTTACTACAGTTTATTTTTTTTTACTTTGGAACAAGGAGTTTACATACGCACTGCTACCATTGTGAATAAACATTTGCATGGACCAGGACCTGAAGGAGTGGCGCCGATTAGTTAAGGCCTATGTCCAGCAGTGGACATGTACAGGCTTACGATGATGATGTCAAACACGGCGTACAGCCTCCTTACAAAAACTACTATTCCGTCTGTACCACGTACCGTCTGTACCACGTCCGTCTATACCACGTTCTGTCGACGCACGACGGGCCGGCATGGTCATCGCTGTGCTTAAATAATCGTCTCATCATTTGAATATCTCTTAGTATATTCTATTTACAAAAGATAACAAATGTTTTCGCCCTAACGCCTAATAAATCAAAGATATTTCGTCGAGGTGAACGTATACAATATGTAGATCTTTTAAAATTTTCTAATTTTGTAGGTAACAATAAATTATTATCACCTTTAAATGTTAGACATTGTCAAGGAATTGGGTGCGAGGAGTAAGTAAATAAGGTTTATCATCACTGAATCACGCTTCTTATATGAATCATCAATGAAGGCTTTATCATTTACATTTATAGACTATTTTGAAATGCCAACTAAATGGCTGATAATACCTTTCAGTTCTTAGATGCTGCTTATGTGATAAGCGCAAGAGAGGGGTCATAGAACTTTGCAGGTCTCAGGTCTGACTGAGAGAAAGAGATGGAATACTTTCCTTACGTCTTACGCCTATCCTTGCATTACTTTACTTTGGTATGCATGATTACGTTCGCGACCGCGCTGAAAACTGTATTTGTACTTAAATTTTATCTCAACTTGAATATTAAATGTAATATTGTTTTTAACTACATCTTTTATTTTACGTTTTAGAATGCCACTAATATGATGTAACAAACGCTTTATTTAAATTTAGCTTCTCGTTTATTTTATACAAATTGAAGAAAATTTATACACATAAACGCTTTCATCCTATTCATAATAACAATCATAAGGCAGCGTCGCAGCCTTCCGAGTTCTGTTCTTATTAAATTAGGGCTTATATATGACCTATTTTGATGAGGCGACAGCTTCGCGACAAAGCGCATGCTTAGCGTTGGCTGAGTTGCAAGATGCGTGCAGTTCTAAAGTTGGGAAGAGAAGTTATAGCGCGCGCGAGGATTCCGAGCGGCGCACCATTCGCGGTCCGACGCTAGCCAGGCACGGTCGGTGCCTGCGCGCTCGCCGCATTCAGGACTCAACTTTGTACAACTCGGCCTACCGACAGCAAACCATCACTCCGATCACGATGAGGGTCCCGACGGCCCTCCTGCTCGTCTTCGTGGTACTACTCGCGAAGGTAAGTACTCATGCGCGATATTGCGAATGTGCACGTCGTTTGCGGTGTTTTATAAACAAAACTTTTTCAAGACTCTCGATTTATTCATCTTTAAATTTCGCCATACCAAAAACAAATCAATTTTGGGTTTGGTCACTAAACTGATCAAAGTTAACTAAATAAAAGTAACAAAGTTAGCTCGCCGGCGAAGGAGCCGGTTTCTGCAACAGCCGACTACAGAACAAACTTTAAACTTTACGACGCTTATTTAACACTTACGAAGATTCAAATATTATATTATAATGAATATAATGTATTTCGCTTAGCATTTCTTGCATTAAAAATTATAAATATTATGTAAGTAATTACTGTTTTTGTACACCTGTTTTTATCTAGATTTTTTGTCTATCATGACTTGGACGTACCTGGGATTGTTACGTATGTACTACTACGTATGTAATATATGTATTTTGCTACTTGATATATTTGGCTTTAATTAAGTGATGAAATTGTCAGTGGCGTACCATTGGAGAACCCTATGTCTAGCAGTGGACGGGAATAGGCTGATGATGATGACGATGAAGGAATGAAATTTATTAATGTAATATTGAAATAATAAATAAAATTATATATAAAACTTTCCTTATTGCTAGAACTGGTATGGTACCTACTGTAGAAATATCTAGAATCTAGAACTGATACTGTAGAGACGTGTAGAAAATGTTTTTTTTTAAATTATTGATGATATAACTTTTACTTTTATGTTATTTGCAATTATATTTCTTTTCAATTTTATTAAAGCGAATGTTTAGAAATATTTTGATTCAGTTCAGAATGTTGCGTTTTAAATATTGGAGATTGTCGCTAAGTAACATTTATAAAAATTTATAACTTAACACAGAACTAAAAATGACATTATCGATTTCTGGTCAAGTTTATTTAATAATTTGGTACATATACATCGACAATTATACAATCCTTAACTCAAAACGTTCAAGAAATCTATTATTATCTTTATCATTTTAATGATTTTTGCCACACAACGGAAATTAGCTAAATTCTAGAGATATTTTATGTATAATCTTCTTAAGCAATAATCACTATTTTTATTTATAACCAATAGTCATTAAATTTGTCTTCTTTCTGGTATTTTAAAGTAATCTTTCTGCTAAAAATCTTAATCTGAGATATCATGTCTTATACTATTTTAATAATAAGAGGAATTAATTAGCAAGAAAATAAGCGCAGACTTTACTGTCCTTGCTATGTGACAAAAAAATAATATAATTTATTTCGGTATGAAGTGACGGCCTCGTTGCAAAGCGCGACCGGGTCGCTATTGGATTTTTTTACTTAGTTGTCCAGATAGAAATTTCTAGAGGGGCTCGAAGTCTGTTCTATTGCCCGGTGCATGGCCATGGGGTCATCACATATATCATTGTAGGGCGTATACTTAACTGGTGAAACATTCAAGTGTTCTAGACTGATCTGCGTATCCCTCGGGGATTACAGGGCTGATATTACGTGTTTTTATAGTCTAATGTTATATTGTTTGTTGTATTTAATTGCTTCGATACAATAGTCTACTCCTATGATTCCAAATATGAAATTACCTGTGAAATTTCTTGAGAGTTCCCAAAATAAGCATAGGCAGCAACCAAATCATCCTGCACAATATCACAATTCGTGCATGAAAAATTGCACCAAAGACTAAAGAAGAAAGACTAAAGAAACCAAAAAGACGTCCTGCTAACGAGAATGATACTGTGACTGTAGTAGATTTATTCTTAATTTGATTAGAATCCTAAACATTGTCACAATTTTTCTGGACGAGTTGATGATGAAAGCACAACTCCTCATAAGTATTGTGATAATAATGTAATTACCATCACCGCCAGTAAAGTTATTGTGATATGTTTCCGAAATACAGGGCTTAAGTAATTGACAGAAGCCTTGTATAACCAAATGTGACAACAAGATAGAAGTATATCAAAATATTTAAAAAACAGAAGCACTCCTTAAGTACGATATTTGCGAAAATACGTGTTGAAGTACATTTTGCGGCGCACATACTATAGCTTTATAAAAAATGTTGGTACATAAATTATAGAAACTTTTATATATAAATATTTTTGTTGTAAAATGATCCGGAAATAAGATATTGTCCAAAAACTGCTCTCAGGTGGCATTTTTCCAATATGGCAGTGCGTCTAGATTATGAACTTGAAAGGTTTTTGGAATGTTTATCATTGAAAAAAAAAGGAGTTTGGATGGCGTTTCAAAAGCAATCGCGGTACGAAAGCCTAGTATTATTCTGTGGGAGTTTATAGTCTATAAATATTGAAATATTAAAAAAAGAATCTTTTTTTAAATACTTATGTAAGCTTTACTTGTGATCTTTATGGCTTAATTAATATACATATGTGTCGTAAGTTATAAGGGAAGGAGTTTTAAGAATGAAACATATGAACTTACTCGTACATACATAATTTGTTGAAATAAATAAAACTGTTGATAATGAGTAGCAATGTAAATTCGAAAAGACGTGATTTATACTTGGATTATAATTCAATGAACTTGCAGTGACATACGAATATATAGACGTTGAAGGAACTGCTTTAGGCAGTCAAAATAAATTATATATTAGAGATTATTAATGAAATGCAATACTTCGGCTTCTCTATATGTCCTTATAGTAAAATGTACAAATGATTTTATTATTATTATTATTGTTTTATCATCTTGACGTGTTCGTTCTCCCCTAGATATATATTTACATATTATACAAATGTAGAGAAAAATACTAATAAACCAAAATGATAATAACTTAATAATTTTGAATTACTAAATTATTTCAATGCTAGTTTAATTCAATAACGTGAAAGTGTGCACAAGTGTAGTCACCGCATATATTGGTACGTGATTTGCGAATAAACTTAACCAGGTGGTCACAGCACAATGCGGTAAGCTTACTACTTGCACCTGTAACTTTAAAAAGTAACTTGCGTCTTTAATATAAGAAACCGTAACGGCGAATGAAAACACCGCGAGGACACCTGAACGCTTTAAGTAATTTTCCAACACGTCAGACTATATTGTTATCGCTTTTCACCGTAAGAGTATGCCCGGTGCAAATTGTGGATCAATAAAAATAATTACAACTAAATTGATACTGCTAATTACACGTTAGCTTCACGATTTAGTACGACTCTATCACACCTTTCGAACTGAACTACAACTTACTACAGCTGCAGCTTAGCGGCAGAAGTAGGACAAGCATAGAGGCTTACCCAAGTGTACCCTTCGTAGGGTATTCACACACCTTCTCTATGCTTAAATATTCGGATTGAAATAATCAAATTTGTAACCTTATTAACCTGTTATTAATAAAACTATATAAATTTTGTTATTGATGGAAGGCATAAAATGTTTTTTACTAGTGATTAAAGTTAATCAATGGAACTTTATCAATTATGCGATAACAGTTTCAATGCTAGAATTCAACGAGTGATATGTCCTCTTGAAATGGCTTGCGTCTATTAACTGTGAACATACATATCTTAGGCATCCTATTGTATGATCCGAACTATGTACATTTACTTTAGTATTTTCAAAGAATTTGGTGTGGCCGATTGTATGTATTTCTCTGGTTAACTTTTATTTCAGAATTCAATTATCTACATAATTATTCTTCAATATGCACTATTGAGATATATTCTCAATATGACCTGGTTCCTAATATTCTGATATTTCCTCTATAATACTCTATGTCATACAGTTACTGTCCACATAAGCAGAACTAAATTTTTTGATACGTTTTGTAGGGTGTCGCTGTGCCTAAAATCCAATATTAATGATAATTTTGTGTCTTTCAAATATATCCTCTTTATTTATCTTTTGTAATTTTTCTATCATCACACCAGGACTCTCATGGCCCAGTAAGAGAACTCGAAATTAACATTAAATTTTAAATTAAACACAAGTGGCACTCCAGGCTTGGAGGTATTCGATGTCAGTGGTTATTGTGACAATTTTGGATTCAAGTCAGTTATTTATAAAATCTTAGAACCAAATCACTTTAATCTGCGTAGCGTTGATGACCAAGACTATTTACATTGACTGCTGCATTTGTGTCACTGTTCACAATGACGGTGTGATTACAACAAGGCGACATGCCGTTAAAGTGTCCAAAACACATTCTCCGTGGGAATTCTCGCTTACGTATCTCAACACTGTTCCAAACTGCCGCTTGACCGCTTGCAGGCAGCCGTGTCAATATATCTTTATTTTGAATTTCAATTATAATTGATTAATAATCAAGTAGAATACCAATTAATCTCAGCGTTTGAAATAACTGTACAATATACGGTGTAATTGTCTTTAATAGTTAATAAGATTATTTCATGTACATTTAGTGATTTATGTGTACGTAAAAAGTTTTAATTCGCAAGTAAATATTTTTATATGCCCAGCTGTTAACAACAATAAAGTTTGCAAAAATCAAAAACCTACGAACTACTTACACAATCTGGCATCCCTTATTTATTCTTCAAGGAATCGATTTAATAGATACTAACATTGTTATATTTGTTATTAATCTCCTGTTAAATATTTCGCACATCATCGGTCCTCACCCATTTAATTTTTTTAGGACATATAACGAAGCCGAAAATTAATTTAGTCACAATTAACTGCACATAAATTCTTCTTTACCGACAACCGATGGAGAAGAAAGGTCACCAGGTGGCGACCACGCTCGGTAAATGGAGCATAGGTTGCCCTCCTACCAGATGGTCAGAGTACCTGAAGAAGACAGCGAGAATCTGCTGAATTCTGAAGGTCCAGGATCGGAAGGAAAGGCACCGATTAGGGGAGGCCTATGTTCAATAGTGGACATATCTAGAGGCTGACGATGATGATCATGATGTATGTATTTCACTCTTTTAGGAGTGACTTAAAAGGAACTTAACTGAAACTGAACGAAAGTCAATTAGCAGCTCTATCAAGAAAAACTAGCGAAGTCACTCACCCATTTTTATTATTATTTAGAATTTAATAATCGAAAGTAATCGTACAATCGAGAAAGTAATCGTAGATACATATTACTTAATCTTATTCAAAACCATCAACAATAAATATACTATTTAAAAGCGACAATCCCTTTTCTAAGTATCTATTGTGATCAATGAGCATCTATTCCCGGTGAACGGCATATCCATTTTGAGCTAAAAAAATTAAATATTATAATGCTAAACCCAACGTTATAGTTCTGATTCCACCTGAACCTAAATTCTGAGTAACTTAACATAGGCTTCCATTGTGTTTAAGTAATTGTTATATTTAAAAAAATATATTAAGGAAATTTAAAAATATGTATATATTCGTTTGCAGGCCAACAATTAGTAATTTGACTATATTTATTATAACGCATTTATGTCAACTGCAATATTTTTAAATTTAAATTCAATTGTATTCAACCTAGGAATGACACTAGCAATAAATTTGGTTGACTCGGCAATTCGTTCGACGTCGTGTTGAAATATCGAAATTAAACGATATTGGATTTACCTACACTTTTTAAATCTTCGATTTGCTGGAATACTAAATAAGTCTGTCATCATATAATTTAATAATGCTTGAATTAATATATAATATGTTATTAACTGAAGGTAACGTCTAACTATAAAGTTAATGAGATGAGATTTTTGAGATGTAAGTATTTTATTATTTATTATATTTTTTGCGCCCGTAGGTAGGGATGAATGCCTGTTCGTGATAATATGTGTAAATGTGAGGATATCGGTCCTATGGCGAAGAAAGATTGTTGAGAAAGATTGTTGAATGTGCAGTAGTACCATTTTTATTTTCTTAGATGTCTACCAGTATTTCTAGCAATATTTTTAATGTCAACATGTAAATATTAAAAAATAGAGCTATATTAATATTATATCGTTATGCCAAGTTCCTGACGGGATAGGCATTGAGCTCTGAGAGTTAAATAACCCTATTCTTACAGAACTGACAATTCTATTAAATATTTAGTAACTCTTCTACAGTCATCTCTCTTCAAATGCGTACGGCCGCTTCGGATACTTGACTTCTCCAACAGTCAGTAATTGATCTATTCCTCAATGTACCAAAGTATTTGCATCTGTATGAAATCATATAGAAAAGTGAGCTGACGTTATTGTAACTGAAACCTTGCATATTTAATATCGCACGCCCATGCACACCCAGGAAACAGGTATTCCGAGAACTCTTGTTCGCTTTGTGTGGATGTAGATATAAAATGATCTACATAATATGTACTTAGCTACGCCTGTATATATCTTTAATGATATCTTGCTCATATTTTAAACGTGACATAATGAGTCTGTCTATAGTAATTACGAAATGACTACAATAAGTTTAATAATGATCTTCATGCGCTCAACGTTCTTAGGTTTTTTAATTTATATTTCAATATTTCCTAGGAAATCCTAAAAATATATTTTTAATCGCTTTTGAAACTGTGCCCTATTCTAAATAAAAATACTTCCGTTTATTTGGTTTGAGATAGTCAAAAATTTGAATTTTGACTATTGGCGTTAATACTACATTTCCTCCTCATGTTTCATACAAAAACAAGCGGTTTCGGCAGACTCGTTCTGCGCGCAAAAGCAGTATCACATTCAACCTAGCTCTGACTGGGCACTTCGATAACAGGTAATAAATGAAAACAAACAATCGAAAATTAAATTATTTTAAATAGCCAGTTCAATCCACTCGCTCCGACGCGTTAAAATAGAATGTTATTAACTTTTTTATTAATAGACAGTGAAAATATAAAATTTAAATAATAGACAGTTAAATAACTTTCAAATCGACAAAATTTCTTACAATTTTTCATACATTTTATACGATCTATCTCAGTTCGTCTTCTCATAGGCATTGTAGTGCACATTATTGTAATAGACGGCACGACAACACAACAAATGACACGGAATTATTTTCACTCAATGTAACCTGTCAATTTTACGGTGAAAATTTTACAAATTAAGTCCTGGACTATGTGATGGAAAAGTATTCGAAGTGTAATGTTATCCACACAACTGCACGGAAGAAATGAGTTTAGAATAACACGTCCGTTACTATAGTTACCACGAACACCACCTGGTGCGAGAGATCCGAAGTTCCCTCTCCCAAACAAAATTACCTAATTTTAATTAAAAAATCATTTTCTATCATATCCAATTGTAAATGTAAACCATTCTGGAATGCATCTGAAAACAAACAAAAAAATAGGTCCAGCCGTTTAGGAGGAGTTCAGTGACATACACACGCACAGAAGAAATGTATATATTAAAATTTTAGTAGTACAAATTATGATATTACGTTATACTAGCAGAATTAATTTAAAAACGATATAGACAGTCCTACATCATTTCCCCATCTTTGTTTTTAATTATTTAACTAATCATTAAATATTGAGAATATTTAATGATTAGTTAATCAATATCACTCAGGTTTGCTGTAATGAATTCGTTTTATTCTCACATTGCTACTTCATTCTTCACATTTGTATTATATCAGATGGTTTAACATTAATATGGTAATATAATTTTTCACATTTGTGATGATAACTTAGTTTTAAAAAGAAACGTAAAATCACACCTGTAATCCCTGAAGGGGTAGGGAGAGATCCTTGTCTGCACCTCTCTGTCCTTCTCAGAACTTCTCGACCTGCAATCGGGTTTGCAACTACTTAATCAATAGCACAGTCATTTTTATTCAAATACATTGTTAAATAATTGTAATTCACTTTTATGGAACCAGTTCTACGACACGTGACGTTAGTGTCAGCGAAATATCGAATGAAATCCCTGTCCGTTGACGTGTCCGAATAACGTCGGTTTACAGTTATTAAATGCATACAACTTAAATGATGTACCTACGCATATGTATTTCTCAGCTTTACATAAACCAAATGTAGTTAAAAATATTGTTATGCTTTCGTTGGTTGCATTCGGTTAATATTGTTTTGCTCGTAAATGGATCTGTTGATTCCATTGTTCGTAATTTTGACTATATATAAAGTTACCAGAATATCAATTTACATACGTATTATTTATATTTTGAGTTGTTTAGTTGTTCCAAGATTTAAAATTAATTTTATTTGCTTGTCTACATCCACAAGCGTTCAGAAATCAACGTCAATTGTGCTTTCGTTCTGTTGACCCCACGAAATCGGCGGCGCATATCGTCATCAAGGTTATCTCATGTTTCCTGACAACTAGATATCAGAATGCTAACATTTTGAAACTGCTGATCGCTTGTCTGTCTTCTTCGGTTCACCGGAACGTTACGAGTGAAAACGGGACGCACTGCCGTGGGGAGTGCGTGCAACTCAAAGTCTTAAGCACACAAACCCGACAAACAGCCACAATGATAAAACTGTCCACACTGCAATCGAACATCGTGTTATCAAAATTTTGCATACTGTTTATTTTTTGCATGCGCTGTTCGCGTTTAAACGATAAATTTGTTTCAATACAGATGTAATTGCGCTTCAATTTATCGAATTCGCTGCGAATCGAATAAATATTGCAGACGTAATGTAGAAATATGACACAGACAAATCGATACGCCTGGAGCTTTAGTACGTTGATTCTAAACAATTACGGTACATTTTTACGTACACTTGGAATATTGGTCGCAAATATCTGCTAGCAGCAAGATTGGAACCAAATAATCATGCTACAATGTCATTGTGTTATAAAAAATGAGAGTGCAAGTTATCTGTAATGTAATATGACCAGATTCATATGACATCAATTATAATAATATATTCGATTGAAAAACAAGCACTTATGTTGAAATTTGCTTACTAATGTATAGCATATTTTTTGTTTGATTCTTGGTGCTTTCAATTGCAAACAATTAGGTTTAAATATTTTGTAATATACTTAGATTGAAGTTAATATCATGATTCAGACAAGTTTTTATTAAATAAATAACGATGTACTTTAGACAAATATAAATATACTTAATATATGCAACATAAATGTAATTATTCCATTTATTATATTTTACTATTGTATCCATTCCTGTTTTT
>DWDT01003627.1:0-12072 GCA_018245595.1 Microceris scylla | reverse complement strand
TTAAATTTAATTAATAAAAATAATTACTTTTATACTATAGGCAAAAATATTATCACAATTTTCTTAATTTAGGAATACAGGACAAAATCTTGCAGCGCCATTTAAAGCTTGTCAGAACTGAGTAAATGTTACCCGCATGAAAAAACTAAGTCACATAAATACATATGAATACATCACCTAAATAACTAGCGATGCAGAAATTTTTCCGACATATTAATAGGAATATTTAGTAAAAACTCAATTAATAATATAGTTAAGTCTGGTGACACTTCACGTATCATGCTCTTCTATGATATTTATCATAATTATAATTAGTGAGCTGATGAACCAAATCCATAAATATTTAATACATAGTTAACCATTTACTTGACTGATGAAACATGGGAGTGTATTACACTCCTCTGCCTATTACAGGCGTGATGTGACGTTTTAGTTAACTATTTATATAGACGACTTTATACTCATCAAAAAAATTGTGCAGTCAAGACTACTCACTGAATCAAAACCAACTTAAAAACATCTGTATGAGATCTTACAGTTAAAGTTAAAATATTTTACGGAGGGGTTGTTATTATTACCTGAGAGCATCAAGTATGAAGACATCGTGTTCAGCATATATTCTTTACACAGAAATAAAAAGCAATTTTGTCTATAACTTACCGGGAACTATAACAGGGTTGTCTACGTAGATGATGGAGTACAGGTCCTGATTCTGCTTGACGTCCTCCTTCATCTTCCTGCCGAGCTGCAACCACAACCGGTTCAAGTCGGACGCCCATTGATGTAGTAATGGATCTTTGATTCTTTGGAGGAAGGCTGCGAAAGAAAAACTTCAAATTAATATCACGACATGTACAATGACGTCACGGTTCTCAAAAAACTCACAATAGAAAGCACAAAAAGTATGTCCTCTATTTGTCTTTGTTTAGTGACTTTGGCAATATCCAAGTCATATTATTGCGATACTTAGGCGGAAAGACCCAGATGTCGAACTCAAGAGATGGTCGGTCTGGGACTCTGAACAGTCGGAGTTACCTCTCAGCGTCGCCCTCCACCAAGCAAAGAATCGTTGGGGCCAGACTATGCATCGTCAAAGGAGTTACGATCCTCAACAATGGGAGAACAATTAGGCAGATGGACAATGACAAGTTAAGAACAAGAACAAATTAGTTATTATGAAAAGATCCAGATTTATTATAATTATACTGTCACACCAGGTTCTTTATGGGATATACGGAGATCAAAGAATGCCAAGTGTGCCTATCTTCACAGACATAAGGTATTTATTCAAAATTCGTCACACTCGTCGTACACGTATGTCGGTTAATTTAAAATCCTATAATAAATTTTGTTTAAGATTAATGATAAAATTATTAATGAATGAGAACATATAAGCGATACGACGGGCTTTTAGAAGGAATTGAAAAAAAATTATATACAAGTATTTGAAAATTATACAAAAAAAATATTTAATTTATAACTGGTGCTATTAAATAAAACATCCTGTTCAGATAAACATTTGTTTAAATTTCAATTACCAACTCGCATGATTTATAATTGTTATTAGGCTTGTTTGTGTAACTGTTAATGGATAATAGAATGAATCTACGTCACAATATGACGGTATTATGGATTTTATTTTTCCATCCTTTGTCGGCGAGCTACCTAAATCTCGGATCATCCATCAGTCCACTACTGGATAAAGACTTCCGCTAAAAGTGTTTTTTTTTTCAATTCCCACGCTGGGGATAATGTTGTATGGACAAACGTAATAACTACTAATATAAATAAGAAGATTTTAATAGCTATTTATTTTTATCAACATTTAATTAACAAACTTTGTTTTTCATGTATCTACGTACAATTAATAAATTTTACTTAATCAAATATTTATAGTAAAACTGACCATTTGTTATTATCAACATTTTAATTAAACTTTGTATTTCGTCTATTGACGTATTATGTATATTAATGTATTTAATTAATGATTTTTACTTAATCTAATGAATTTTTAAAGCTAATTATCTATGTGTCTTTTGTTAAATTCTTACCAGGGTTATCTTTCCAGTCCGTGGGCCTCCACTCCTCGAACTCCGAGCCCTCGGGATCAAAATTCTGATTTACGAACTCCTGGATGTCAGCTTTTGTCGGGTGGTGACCTGTCCTGAATAAATACGGTATTCTATAATAAACCATATACGTACATTTTACTAATATTAATTAATGCAATGGAATGTCATGTTTTTTGCGTTTCTGTTTACTACAAAAATTTGCAACGAAATAATTTAAGCACTGTTATTCAGCGGTAGATATAGATAAACATAATGCTTCCAAACAAAAGTCAAATAAAGTATACAAATCTTAAGCCAGGTTTCTTGCGGGGCAGACAAAGGGCATGGAGAGCGAATTATCCAGATCCTTGCAGACGGATAATGCAAAGTACTACTACGACTTCTCTTTTCGTCCATTAGGCTTTGGAAGTCCACTGCTGAACATAGATCTACCCTAGTCAGTGCTACTCCACCCTATCCTGGGCCTTTAGAATTCAGCTGCATCCAGCTGTCTACTGCTATTGTCACTACCACTTTCTCAGTATAAATAACTTTAAAGTTAAACTGAAGTTACAGAGCTTCATAGTTAACCCTATATACCTGCGTCTAATTCCAAGTGGATCCAAGTGATTACCTATTCATCATCTCGTAGAAGTGGTCCATCGCGATGGTCGGCGACACCTTGATCTTCATATCAACGAAGGTCTTGGAGTCGTTGTACAGGCCTGCCATTTGTACAGTATCAAGCAACGGGCCATGGCAATATATCAGGCTGGAAGGATTGAGAAAAATAAATGTAATAGGTCACACACATGTACCTATAACTGTCACGCCTCTCTCATAGCAGTAAGCAGAGACTGAGGATTTTGACTTGCTACAGTCGTAATAAAGTACTTTCGCCTTTTGCTCTACCCCATTAATTACTCCTACCTAAAGGTTGTCTGGCAAAGATCGCTTGTTATCGATAAGACGGCCCTTTGTAAGTCCTCGAAAGTTTGTAATCTATGTTGTATATTATAATCTCGGTGTACAATAAAGAATATTTGTATTGTATTGTATTGTACTTTCATTACAGTCGTCATACATGCTCAATTGCTCACTTTTATTTAGGTTAGATTTTTTTTAATAACTCGCCAAGTCAAAAGGCTCACCTCCTATTTGATAGTTGGACGTAAGCGTAGCTTGTTACGTGGGAGTGTACTACAATCCTCTGTCCACCTCAAGAGAATCACAGCCAGAAAAATCAGGAAAAAGGAATTATAGCCATAGTCTGCCACGCTATTCTTAGCGAACGTAAGCAAAGCACTAAAATGTGTAGGCTTGTTCAGTTTTTCTTCAACGCTATAAAAAGGGATATTTAATCTGTGACTAACTGTTTCTTAATATTTAATAGAGAAATTACTGTTTCTTAATAATAATTAGTAGATAAATTCTATATTTATATATATTTACAGGAACATTTTCGAATCACTTCAACTGAAACCTATTTGTGGGTGCCAAAACACTTCCAATTCTTATCATAATTTCATGTATTAATTGTCTTTGAGTACTGATTAGATACACGTTACTTTTCATGTAAGTAGCCACATTGTTATATGCACGTGTGACATCATTGACCGATTTGCATAGTAACAAGGCCGCTGAGTTTTTCTGTCTTTAGTATAGACGGCAACAGGTGAATATATCAGCATACATGTGATTAACATCACATGTCGTATGCCTATAAACTACACCCAACAAATTATCATTTCTTTTTGATATACCTTCAGTTACCCGAACTGTCATATACGGGTTCCATTCGCGGTTGGATAGCCGATTAAGTTATCTTTATTATTGATGATTCGTTACAGATCTACGTATATATTTATATACTGTTTCTTGTATCTGTGACTTCTTGTATGATTTCCAGGACGACAATAATATTATTACAAAATAGAATAATAATGACATTCCTATCCCAGAAATTAACCTATTATCTATACCTATATTTTCACTTGGAGTTTACTGCTACATTTAGCGGCCCATTGTTAACTTTAGCTTTTTCGCGCCATTTTATACCAGCAAGCTGATTGGTACCATACTAAGTACTACTTAGTCCACACATTACTTAGTCTATGGTTATCCCACCCAGGCAGAATATATTATAATGTCCATGTGATCGAGGAAGTACATCGAACTATAAAAAATAGCTATGTATGTACAATATCGTAAAACAAGTTTGTCGCTACATTTAGATAATACATATAATATATTAACAATATTAGAATTTAATATTAGTTCATACAGGAAATTCGTTTCATTTTCCTCTTTCTTTATTGGCATGCGCAAAAAATAGCTTTCAGTCCCAAAGTATATTAAGCTATTTTTTCCTTCAAGCACATCTTTTATAGAAATACATAGTAGCTCCAATGTCAGTTCCCAAACCAAAGAACAATTAGATTCCCGCCAATTTAAGTTCCACAGATAACACATATTTTTTTAAATTCCTAATGAAGCAAGTATTTAAATTCATTAAGTCATTCTTAATCAGTCGTTGAAATAAAATAAGAATGAATGAAAATACGTATAAAACCAAAGGAAGCAGTCGCTTTATGCGGTTGATATAGGAGATGGCCGCATGACCGCATCTTTCGCTACCATTCTGTGATGCGTAGTGCTCATGAATTAAATTAAATTAAACAGTTTTTAATCACTACTTAACTTTTATTTTAATAAAAGAATCACGTATGACGTGTAGCTAAAATAGAGTGCAGAAAACTAAAAAAAATGACTACCGTGAACTGTTGTCATCAAAGGCTATTGAAATTATAGTATAGAAACAGAAAGTTAAAGAATAATGTCAAATTTTAATATTTATACCAGTTGTTAGAATTGTGTATTTCGACAATATTTCATTCAATTTGATAGTTTAGTGCATTTTTTTTTTGTTTTGATCTGTTTTGTTTTGGATTTTTTATTTTTCTGTAATAAGTATAATGTTTATTTTTTTAATCAGCATCTTGCCAGAATGAAAAAAATATATAATATATATATTTGTAAATCATCTACGTCATCGGACGCACCTGACAAAGCAGTCAGTTCAAGCCTATTCTATGGTAAACAGTAGCAAGGTCACAGTTGCATTTCCGGTTTTAACTCGCTCACAATGTTTGCTACTTAACGCAACTGTGATATGTAACAAAAGGTGGGTTCCAACTAAGCACTAAGTTCCATTGGGGTACCAATTGTTAAATGATTGTCATATTCATTATTGCTCTTAACCCTTTATAGAACCACTTTTGGAGGCGGGTCTCCTCTCAAAATGAGATGAGTTGAGGCCATAATCTGCTATGTTGACCAAGTAGTGTTGCAGGGTTTCCTCACAATTTTACATTACTGCTACAGAAAATGTTACAACATATATTTATGTAGTAATTATGTACAGATTAAACCCTCTCACTCCTGGATTTACAATCTTGGCATACACTTCTGCCTTCAGATATAGAGGTGTGTTTTTAATATTAAATATAAATTGCTATAGATAACTAAAAAACAAAAGAAATAGGAACAAATGTGAACATTTTCCAAAGTGTTCTTCGAAGCGTGGATCGGCACTGGTCTAGATGAATTTGTTTTCTTTTTTGTCTCAGTCTTTTACTTATGTCTCTCTCTTTCTCTACTCGGTCCTGCAATGCTGACGATCGTGACTCCAACGGAAATGAACATTGATATGTACAGGATGAAAGTATTTTTTTCCACCTAAAATACAACTGAACGAATTTAATATGTATGTACTAAATTCGCCATATTGCTTGCGAGCATATCACAATTTCAGAAGAAAAATGTAAGATTACAAAAGCAAATCCAAATGAAACAGCTTACACGTTTTTAGCACAGGTGTGAGCGAGATAACGACATTTCTATTGTCGGCTAGTAGTCTAGCCGTGTTGTCAAGGACAAGTTCAAGGTGAAACTTTTAACTGTATGTACATATATGTTTTTTCACGTACTTTATAATAATCACTTATTAATTATTATTAATGTAACATCACGCTTGTAATCCCCGAATAGGTAAGCAGAGGAGTGTAGTACACTCTAACGTTTCACCAGTTACGTTTACGTCCCATGATATAGGTGGTGAACCTATTGCCATACACCGGGCACAGATCCACACTCCGAGTCACTACTAGAAATTGTAAATTAGAAAAATCCAATATAGTACCCGTATTCCAGCAGTGGAACTGTAATGGGTCGAAAAAAAAAATAAAAAAATAAAAAATGCTTTTTATTACAATAGGAGTTTGGCATTTCTCTTTTTATTCAAATGTAACTTAACCAGATCATTTTTGTGGACCTAACCAACAAACTAGCAAACATACTTTTACACTTATTATCCTAGTAGTGAACAAATGACTGTTGTTAACCACTTTGATCCGGTCTGATCCACTTTAATTCCGTTTGTCACAATACAAATAATACTCCTAAACTGTTCTACGTTTCGCTAGGATAGCGATGACTATGTAGGAACATTTTCCACGACTCTTCAAGTACGGATTTGTGACTAATACCGGTAAATAGGGAACGCGTATCTGGATTAGTAAATATTTAACCGCCTTGAAAGCTATCGTAGTAAACGTTTAAAGTTCCCTTACGACAATATAATCCTAAATACTTACTTATTATATTTAATTACACCCAGTCAGAACAAATAATTGCGTATATCACGCAAAAAAAATTCCGAAAAAATCTGCCTGAGTGGGAATCGAACCCACACCTTACTAACACCCAGGTCCACTAACCACTGGACCAGCGGGCTCACATTTACCCAGATAACACTCACAGCAGACCTGACAGTCAGCTATCCGGTACGTGGCACTATACATCTGCGGTTCACACGGGCGCTGCTACAACGGACTTAGCCAAATCTATTTATAACGCTACGAAGGTCAATGATACTGCCGCGAGTTAATAAATTTCCTTGTACATTTTCGACATTGTATTCCAAATGAAAGTAAATTTTGTAATATTATGTAATATGCCTTATGAATCAGATGAATTTTCTCTACAAAGCTTAACAGCTTCGGCAGTTATTAGTTCAATTTATGTTATGACTAGCTGTGCCCGCGCGTCAAAACTGTTTCTAAAATTAAAGTAGCCTAAGTTACTCCTTATTACATCAGCTATCTGCCAGTGAAAGTCCCGTCCAGAGATTAGTCGGAACAAGCAGACACGCAGGCAGACAAAGATTGTAAAAAATGTTATTTTGGTATATGTACCGTGTATTAAGTCCTTAGGCATGTAAGAAAAAGCGGTTATTTTAATATTAACAACAGACACTCCAATTTCATTTATTTGTATAGATGTTATCATCATGCCAGTATTTCCCGTATTTTCCAGAACAGGTAGAGCAGCGTACTTCTCCCAAGTTTCACCAATTATTATAATATGTCGCATGTAATTGAGAGTGAGCCTATTGAACATACATTTGCACAATTCCAAACTCCGGCAGGTAATTTCTTCAAGGTAGAAAAACCTAATAATACTTTACCCGACCCGGAGATCGAAACCAGGACCTGTTGCTCAGCAGTCGCGCTTGCAATCACCGGACTAACGACGCAGTAAATTAGTGTACCATAAGACTATGGCATAACCCTTCTCATTCTCAGACACGGCTCATGTCCAACTCGACTCATTAACAACAGTGTAAAGTTAAAAGAAATAATGCTGTTACAATTGTCAATTGTTGATTGTGACCGTGACAACAGTGTCTAGTGTAGATACTTGTATAAATTAGATTAAAAACACTCACCTATCACATGTCGGCGGCAGTTTACTCCTATCCGCCGCCGTCAGCGCCACCGTCGCCACAAAAAATACACTTATACACCACATTTTCATTTGTTCCGCTTAACAATGGCACGTCACGAAACTTATAGCTAATATCACTCAATTAAATAATAATAATAAATAAATAGAGGAACAAGTGCTTTTCACTACTTAATCTATATCACTTTAAAAGTTTGGTCTAGTTTAAGATTACAATATTTATATGTCCTTTTGTTGGAGTTTACGTGTTTAGGTATGTGCTGAGGATTTTAAAAGGCTTCCTTCTGAAGGGTTGGCCGGTCATTTTGGGTGAAATGGCTAAGCGGAAATATATCAGGACTTGGCACTCTGCATGCCGTTATCTGAAACAAAAGAAAATAATATTAGTTGTAGTCTTGGAAGACAGTGACCGTCACATTTTATGTAAATAAATGAATCTATAAATAAGACCTTAAATGAGGTCTCATCGCCATCTAGTGTTGCCAATAAAAAACAAACAATCGGACGGATACAGAGACAGAGTAGCAATTATGTTTATCTGAAAAATGGGATATTGCACCACAATACGCTCAATTCGGTAATAAAAAATAATATTTTTTTAGAACCCACACTAGATGGCGGTGTATACAGTTTACATTTAAAAATTAATATGTATGTATAATTTTTGCAACTTTCGAGACTATATTTATTACCCGTTTTTAATTATGTATGGATTCGAAATAACCCATTAATATTATCAACATGATTGGTATTCAGTGGAAAAATTGAACAGAAAACATTTACTGTTGTAGGCACGAGTGGAAAGGCAAGATTAACAAATTACATGTATCAAACTGGTTTATATAAGTGTTCTTGCGTCAATACTACTGTGAATAAATAAAAACTGCTCTTAAATACGGTTGCTAGGAAGAAATCATAATTTATATTTATTAAATCAAGACATATCGTTTCCTTATTGCTAAATTATGACCTCCGAGTTATGCAACCGTTCATGACAATTCGCCATCAATTTAATGCGGTAATTTCGGATTTAGGATCCATGCACCAGCCATTAAAAATCATACCTATAACTCCTCATCTTGGCAGACCGTTTTCTATAATCAAATTGTCTGTAAACTGTTTGCCATAGACAATATTTACAAATACCCACGTAACAATCTAAAACATCCATACATATCACAATTTTGTAAACAGTAGAGAACCGAACACATGCAAAGGCGTCAGACCAGCATAGAAACACAATTATATCTGCGGATATAAAAACAACACCAGGCAACAGCGTTAAAAATATCTAAATCAGCATTTAAATAGCAACACAGAAGAATACAATATCAGCACGTACAGACCTATTGTGCTTAGACAAAACGATCTATAAATAAAAAATGCTGATAATGTCAGAAATGCGACCACATTATTGTATTGCGCTCTGACCAGCACAAAACGAGAGCCAACGTTATTTTCGAAAACAATATTTGCTCTCAGAGAACCTCCCTATATGCAAAACAAAAAGACTGATTTTTGTCTGGACAGAGTCCGTCGTACTAAAAAAAACTGCTACAGTATTTAGGAGTGGCAACCCTTTGGTCTCCCTTTTCAAACTAACAGGTTTTAACCACACTAGTGATATTAACAGTCCTGCCCTGCCATCCCACAAATGTTTGTTCCAGATTTGAATAATAGATCAATTACAACTAGATCATCAATAACCAGGACACAAAGAGGCCAGTCGCATCCTAGAACTACATATATTAGAGTCGTCATGCAACATGCATTAAGGTTGTCGTGTGAACGTAAAATTAGATACAATACAACGTACTGACATTTCATAGAACGGCGAATATAATAGACGAGTCAAGGTACCGTTGACAAAATAGTTATTCATGTACGGTTTACAGCCACAGTTTAAGACACCATTTAAAAAATAAGACATGACAGAGTAATTCTTCGCCTGATTAAATGATTACAGGTCAACTGTTCAGCGGGACCTGGCTTCATTACGTTGAACACATGCTTTTTGGACTTTCTTAAAATTTTCTATATGAAAAATCTTATAACTATCCGTATCCAAAAATTTGTGTCCATTTTAATGTAACCAATTGACTAGGCGCGAAAATGCCGGATGCACACGTGAACTACCGAGCGCATGGGTCTGGTGACGTCTCCCAGTGTCCCACGTCACTGCCACATACCAAATAGACCACACCAGGAAGATGAAATGGTGTGCCGGCTTAATTCACATATACTTTTCTGGATTTCCAGACCTATCCGAGGTCCTCCGGAGCTTCCTCATATGTTTTTTTTTGGTTTAGCCGGGCCAGTTTCGGACCTATCCGGGATCTTTCTGAGCTCCAGCTAATCGAAGCGGAGACTACTAATAGTAAAATAGCATTAGTATTTCCATTTTTAGTTTCAGTAGTGGCAGAAGCAGAAGGCAATTCATGTCAGTGCTGACTTTATTTTAAATACCACATGATACAATTTTAAATACTATAGTCAAAATTCCTGCTTTCTTCGTGAATTTTGTTTGAGATTGGCGCTTTGGGAAAACTTTCTGAGAAAAAAAAGATGTTCACGCAAATAGGCAAAATGTTTCAGGTCGGTGTTATTAAAATTTGGGAAATATTTACACACAGCGAGACAACCTACACCCTTCATCCATCTCATTCTCAGAAGAGACGAGAGTCCAACCTTGGAACGATAAAAAGATTGATGATCATGACGAACATAAATCGAATATAACATAACATCACGCCTGCATTGCTCAGAAGGACTAGGCAGACGAGAGCAGTACCTACATCCACGCTCGCTATATAAATCGAATTATAGTGCCCACAAATCCCACAACGTTGTAAGCGGTACTAAAGACCGCAGAGTTAAAACCAACGCCAGTTTGAAACGGCGCGACAAGTATTCGCTTCCGTTGACTCACGTCAGCCAATTGACTGCCGTATCAATTGGAAGATTACTGTTACCTTCGCCAACCTTGCGAGCTAAACCTTCTGCTTATTTCTAGATTTAATGTGCACATTTTTTTACGTACAATAGAATAAAGGATGTTGTATTGGACTGTTGATGATTGTAGAAGAGCGTTAGGTCCGTAATGACAGGTATATTTTGTACTCGATGCTCTCTACATACCCTGGAAGTTATGTAGCGTGTAATGTAGTAATAATAGTATGTGCGTCGGTTTTTTAAATTTAGAATTGCTCGATGTAAAATTGATGGCAACATTGTATATCCAAAATCTTTACGTTTTTTTTAAATTTAGAAGTAAAACTAAAAAAATTTGATCATATTCCATCCAGAAGTTTGTGAGTCTTCTGCGCACAGCGGCAGATTTCCGTTTTTTATTTATATACCTATATATATATTATATATATTATTTATGTTTTCTTAAGCTCCACAAACGATTATTATTCAAACTTTCAATCTTACCGCCATATTGAAACGGAATAAATCTTATATAAATGGAACAAACCAAACCCTGCTGCAAGTACAGCTGTGCAAATAAATTCACTGAACGCTTACTTCATTTGAAAATCAACCAGCGTTGGTCTATTTCTGTGTGGCCTACTGTACAAAAGCGTAAACCTATATAAAACATCACCAACTGTGGCTTTATACTTCGTGCTGACTCAAATTCTTTGTATACTCTAACTGTAAATTGTTATATAGCTTTAATTTTTATGAATTAAATTCAACAACTGTTATCGAAAACGAAATATTGACAAGCAATATAATGTTTATTGGCGTCATTGTTGTGACGCGAGTTCGAAAGAAGAATAAACAAGACGCGTCACGGAACATAAATGGAATTTCGAATGCATCCATGTCACGTGAACCCGTCGGACCACGTGACAGCCCCACCCCCACGCACCCGCGGTCACGACCGCAGACCACATGCTGGATAGAAATGACATGCAGGCGGATACGCGCGCCTAAGACTAAAATAACTTAACAGCTGTAGACAGTACACTCAATACACTTTATGGATCTACAAAAACCTAAATAGCGCAGTCTATATATCTGGTGCACGCGAATCGAATAGATAAAAAAAGTGACAAAGACAATATAACTTATCTCCGTTTTATTGCTTGTGAAATGGCTAGTGATAAATGTTCTTTACACGTTCAAACACCTATCTATTATATAAAAATGAATGTTTGTATATATGTTATCGATTATCTCAAAAACTACTGTACCGATTATTATGAAA
>DWDT01003626.1:0-12072 GCA_018245595.1 Microceris scylla | reverse complement strand
GTGTATAAAGAAATCTAGGGTACCAGCGTCGTGATAGAATAAAATCCTAACCGTCAGTGACTCGTTTCCACTGAGTGGCGGTGGAGTGCCGTCGCGCTAAAATTACGTCCAACCCAATTATCCATGAACCTTTCGCACCCATTTCACCGTAACGTCACAATCTTAACGCACGTTTCACGAGTTAATCAGTACAGAAATAGGTTCTTTAATGTGTGCTGAATTCTTTATAATTCGCTTTTTGTTTTGAAAACGGCGGAATATTTCGTCTATTTCCGTCCGTCTAACATCTTATATTTACTTAAAGACTTCCTTTCATTGGTTATCTTTATTATTAAATTTAAAAGTATTTCTCACCGTAATCCGCAGAGTTCCTTTCATAAATGTAACACGTTTTATAGTTATATCGTCTATACGTTCCACGTTGGCGCGTTACTCGTAGCGCCGCCGTACATCTGTGTTATTTATTTGTTCGGCGCTAACCAGAGGCAGCTCTAGTCTATTCAGTTCGCGCCCGACGCAATCAAAATCTGGATTAAGTATACCGTTAACATTGAACAACTCGCGAGCAATTACGGAATCTCGTTACTTCGCGTCGTAATTTACGAATTGAGCGAAATTACCCACCGGGTAAACAAAAACATCTGTCTGATTCGCGCGGTCCCGAGTAAATCGCGATCTAAAGCCGGGCGTACGGGTCAAATGATTCAAATTCTGTTCTACGCCAAATAACAAGTTAATTAAACACGACGAGCTTTTGATGGCCAATCTAATATCGCCATGTCCGCTGCTACGTCCAATGGAACGTTTCTAAAGTAACTTGTGGGTTGTTGCTGTGACAGTTGATAATGTAATCTATAAAAATGGAGATTTCAAAGGTATTCTTTTAGAAAAATGTAATATATTGAAAGGTCTTCTTTTAGAATTTAATATAAATCTTCGTACGACCGCCAAGAAGAAATTCTTTCTTGTGGATATGATTCAATTGTATCTCTTTGTAGAATTTCTCATCATGACTCATTTTCATTACACGACTTATCTCACTGAAAGTACCTATCTGTTCCTTCAAAGGTGTTATAACGCAAGACTCATATCTGTTAGTAATAATGTAGGTCATATTATTATATTTACCAGCAAAGGCTTATTGTGCGGGGAAATTTAATATGTTATCCTAACACGAATTTACTATCCATTACGAACGTATCTTGAGATTGGCCAGTCCGCTGATTACTTGATTAATGTACCGTTTTGTATATGTAACATTTTAAATAATCTTTTTTCATCTCAATCTAAATATTGCCAACACAAATTTGTCAATATTTTTTAAATTGTACTTTCTACGAAAACAAGGTAATTAGGAAGTGCTAATTTGCTTTAGATATATTGTTACTGTTCCAAAGGGCCAATAGTAAACTTTTTTTATAATTTCTATTAATTATTTTTTAAATTTAAATTTTCAATTTTATTTTAAAAGTTACGATATATTAAAGTTTGTCAAATACTGAATAAGCTTAAATGTTATAAACGTTATTATTGATGGGCGTCTTTAACATTTTGTTCTATCATTGGTTTTTGTGTTCCGATAGAAAGTGAAATGAAGGCGAAATGCTCTAAAACATCACAACGTACAGCACAGTGTACTAATAACCCAGCCCTAATTTTATACAAGTGTCATGACTGAAATAAAATTGATTTAACTTTCTAAAAAAACATGAACATAACAAGCTGCAGCAGAACTTTATGAATTTCGAAAAAGGAAGTTGAACTCAGTATATTACTTTTAACTGTGCTTTTTCTACAGAACGCGACACAGGGAGTATATGCGCATGTATTGTAAAATTTTGTTTGTTGGTTATGGAAACGTTGAATACAAAGGCAAAAACATATTTATGGAGGCAGTGAATCTTTTTTGCTTGTATCTGTGAACATATTAAAATGTCGTTAAATTTCATTCAACCAAGAAATGTTTGTCAGTGAAAAGTCACAATGTGTTCTTTGGTCAAATTAACAGTTAATTTGATTAATAAATATATGTACAGTTAGAGTATTTTTTTTTATATTCAGTTAGAGTATATTTTTTTGTATTCCTATATGTACGTTACGAGAAACGTCTGGAACATTCCAAAATGGATTTAAGGATTATTTTTTGTGTTCACAGTGTTCTTGATTATTATTACAGTATTATTTTTGTTAGTTGTAATTATGGTAAATATTAGCCATCCGTCCCTATTCTCGTCCGTTTCATTTTTCTCGTTTTCGTTCCAGACCAACGTCGCAATATATTTGTGAGACTCTAAAAATATTATGTTCAATCTCAGATCTCACTTGGTAATGGCCGAGGCGTACGCCCACGCATCGAAACACAAGTGTCCTATTTATAATTCCAGATACTTTTATAACGTTCATATTTTATTACGTTATATTTTAAGATCTCATTCATTTGTTCTTTCAATTATGAACTTGCTAATTTTATTCGTGAGTATTTACTTAGTACAAAGAAAATTTGGCCATTAATATTAATTTTAATTAAAAGTAGATTGAAGGCATTTATTTATTTAATTAATATTTTGGATTCATTAAACTTAAATAGTAGTCATCAATGATAACAGAAGAAGTAATGCTTATTGTGTTCAGGCTAACCAGAATAAGAAAAACCGAGGGATCATTATCAACAATACGAAACTCCTTTCCATGATTGCTATAAGCTGTAGCTATAGATCAAAGTTATAAATACCAAATGTATTATAAAATATTATTTCGGTGCGTCCTGTTTCTTGTTTCGTATGTTTATTATTTGAGCACGTTCCCGATTTACTTTCACAACATAACCGTATTCTCATTGCGGTGTGTTATAAAGGTACGTAACTTTAAATAAATGTGCGTCAGCTCAAGGCGACCTGATAGTGATATATACATATATTTAATGAAATTAGAAATTCTTATTTCTATTTATTTGGCAGACTATGGCCTTAACTATTCTCGTACTGAAAGGAGACCGAGTGGAACGCTAAACGAGTCGATGACATCAACACGCTTTGGCCAGTTAAATCGGAGACATTTGATTGTGTATAAATTTCATTGCTGTGGCTGTGTGGCGTAGAAAAATACAGAACAACTCTACAGTTGATTGAGCGACGAAGCTTGTGCATAAAATATACATTGAAGGACCACATCTCTGTTTTAATGCTAAGGGATAAGTAGCCGGCAGCGTGATTTAGTAACCTTCGCTTGTTTTTATGGATGAGAAGAAACTTTGCAGCCATAGTATTTTTTTATGTAATTGATATCATCATTATAACCTATGTAATACAAGATTTACAGGTATGTCCTAGATCTGAGTATAACTTCTCTGTCGCTGTGTTTCCATGGCAACCATGTCACGGAGAATCCTAGATTCACGAGTGTAAAAGTTGTTATTATTAATTTTCTCCGTATCATATTTACTCACGAGATGTTGTATTTGCATATAGTATTTGTGAGATTAGGTGAGGGGATGAGCACGGATAAGACAAAAATGATGTCGAATGCTAGTGTTTCATCTGCTCTGATTGTAAACGAGAATTCAAGTTTTAATATTGTCGACAAATATTTATTGTATTAGACAAAATAAGCAATTTCGTAAGTCGAGATTACAGTCTACAGTTTATTAAAATTTTTTTGTTAAGTAACCTGACTTATCTGTATTATTTTACATTGTGTATGAATTAATACATTAACATGACATCAATTGTTATGTGTTACGTCAAACGGAGCAGGAGGTGAGCCTATTGTTCATACACTGACCGTAAATCTATCCTCTGAGAGAATATCCGACCCGTGACCGAACAGAGGACCTCTTAAGAGCTCGGTAGTCGCACTCGCAACCACTGGCCGAGCCAGGCAGTCATTAATGAAAAGCTGTTCAAAGGTTTCTGGATCACCTAAAAGGATGTAATGCAACATCTAAGTTAATTAAACAATAAATCATCTAAAAATAATTAGTATATATTAAAAAATTAACATTTGTTGATGATATGGATCCATAGCGGCCTTACAATTAAATATAATTACTTAATTACTTTCAAACACTGAAGGATCGTCGTTAGACCCTTAAGGTAAATTACCATAATTAAAACACAGTAAAACGCACACGTGGTGATTTCAATGCGACCTAGTTTCCAACTAATTGGCTCGGTAGCCGCGCGCCGTTCGCTACGACGTAGTGTCGTAGTGGCACCGCGCTACGCAAACTGCACTTTACATTCTCATTAAGCATATGAGGCTACGTTGTTCTCTTACGTATTGAACAAAGCGAGCTAAGCGCCGATCGTTTATATTGAACATTAATTTTCATCGCAAGTTTTTTGCGCATCATTGGCGATTTATCTACACACTATATTTGGTACTGGGTACGATTTGTACTGCTCTCTGCTGATTATATGAGCCAAAAGAGTACATACATATATACATACATCATCGGCCTACTCCCGTCCACTGCTGGACATAGGCCTCTCCAATGGCAGGCCACTGAGCTTGATCTCCAACTCTTCACATCCAACCACTGCCAGTTACTTTGCGTATATCGGCACTCAACCTAGTTGGAACCAAACGAGTATTTGTATTAATTATACTTTTGTTTTTGTACTACCTTTTTATTAACATATTTATTGGGTTAATTAGATTTTTTCGTCAATGTCGAGAATAGACATTTCAAAAACGTTATAATAAAATTAGGGCTGTGACTCTGTTAAATTATTTTTGTAGAAGAGTCGCTAAAAATTGTCTCTCATTTAAATTCGTTCCACGTTTATTTAATCAAACCCATCGGTTACGCCCTTTAAACAATTTTCCAGGTGTAGTCCGTTACTTTGATGTTGGTTCTTCGTTTAATATGAATATTTTTTAGCAGTTTGATAAATTTAAATACCTTCAAATTCTTCAAGTAAGCTCAGTTTGGTTTTAATCGCTTGGATTTACTTTTAAAAGGGACTTCACCTGTTTTCTCCATTTGTTCGCTAAGTTAATTATGTGTATTTTATTGACTCTGTTTTATAAAATTTTAATTACTATAATAGTACCTATTTTTTGATTATTATAATAATCTAAATATCGTATCGTTATCATGACTGACTTTTGTTTTATTATGGGCATTTTTTTTTAGAATAATATTTACTTGATTATAAATGTAACGTCTTAACTCACGTGTGTTCTTCGGCATTCAGCGAGGTCGCGGCGGGGACTGAGACTGCAAATGGTAGGACCTTATCAGAAAGGACCTCATACAGGTCCGAAACTAGTTGGGCCATCTCAAAAAACGCACATGAGTTCGCCGTTTACATATATTATCATGTGTATAAATAAATACTCACGAAACATTTAGTAGTAAATATTTTCTTATTCAATTATGTGATGACTGCCTCGTTGTCGAGTTGTTGCAAGCGCGACTGCCGAACGGGAGGACCTGGGTTCAAATGCCGGGTTGGGTACTATTAGATTTTTCTAATTTAGAATATCTAGTAATGACTCGGAGTCTCGATCTGTGCTCGGTGTATGGCAGGCAATAGGCTCACCATCTATTCCATGGGACTTAAACGTAACTGGTGAAACGTGGGAGTGTACACTCGACATTAGTGTGACATTAGAAGTATACACTAGACTCGACACTCCTCTGCGTACTTCTTCGGGGATTACAGGCGTGATGTTACGTTTTTTTTTTTCAATTATGTGCTGCATTGAATTACGAAATACGCGATACAGTGCGTAAATCGCATTATTATACCGAACTTTTATTGCACATATCGGTAGTTCTTCGTGTAAAGGTTTCTGATTTTCGCTGAGGTCCGACATTTGCTACATTTCATACACAGTTTCGTTTTTCATACGAATTTTTTTTTTTGAATATTAGGCAAGTACGTAAACATAAGGAGCTCTTAATTTTAATTATATAGAAATATCTTTCTCTGCGGTCTCTCCACACAATTATTTGTTCCGAGTGGGAATCGAATCGACGAACCCGGCTCAGCAGATGGGATCGCTAACCACTAAACCAACACGGCAGGATTTGACAATTGCATATTTTAAGGAAATTATCGTTTTATTATGAGATGACGTTATGCTAAAGGTTGTACAGCGTCTTAAAGTAGACTTACAGTGAGATGTTCCATTATTGTGAGATGTGAACATATTAATGCTCCTACATATCAAAATGTATACTTTATTACGATATTATTAACATATGATTCAATGTTAACACACCACAATGTCTTAATAAATATTTTGAACACGTCAAACACAATATTTTGTAACCCTAAAGCCTTATGAAATAACAATGTGATATCCTTATTTTTTACCATCTTGAATTTAGAATTTATTGTGGGTCGCCCTCTGACCCGTTGAACCGACGACCTTCAAAGGGTGGGTGGTAGTCGTTGCGGGGGATCGTTTGTTGGTACGGAGTGAACGGCAAAGGCAGATGATTATGATGATGATGCATTTAGAAAACTTGAACGATGTTTTACACCAGTTTTTCACCACTGCAACAACCAGCCAACCCTTATATTTTCTAAATAAACAAATACAAGCGTTATTTTAATTAAATTAAATTAATTTTAATTTAATTTAATTTAATAAAAAACATTCCAATATCAAAATCCATCTTTATAAACTAAAGTAACTTAAAGGAAACTAAAAACTGGATAAATGGTGTGTAAATAAATGCTCGAGTATTTACATATTTTTAATACAGAAGCCTATACATACTATAAACGCAGAATAAAATTACTTCCTACTTTTTATTTGTTCACAATTATACGACGTCACGTACTCAAATATAACAAAGAATAGCAAAATATTATAAATAGTATAAGTATAACAAACAATTATAAATTATCATTGGTCACGCGAGCGTGAAGCGACGCACGGTTAACGGACAAAGCACCCTAACGCGATATGAAATACAGGGGACAGCCTGCACAGGAATACAATTTTATTTCAACTAGATATGTAGATGCATGGTTATATTTTGCAAAAATTTTGTTTTTTAATAATATAAAATCATTAAAATATTTTTTGCTTTTTAAATAATTCAGGTTGTTTGTTGGTAACTTTTTTTTGTATCGATTTATTTGAAAATTAGACAATGCACGTGTTAGCAGTAAATATAGATAAGAAAGTAGAGAATATGTTAGTAGTGATTTATTTATGCGATATTTTTTTTTAATGTTTTTTTAAATATAATACATTCTAACTTACATAGATTTTTTATAGTTATCATAGTTTTTCAATCTTTACATCATCATCTCTATCATCAGCTGTCTCAGTCCATTGCTAGATTTGTATAAGTACGCCTCCTCAAACTCATATTTTTGTTTCATGAGTTTGTTTCAACACTATAATTCATTATTAGAAAAATTTAAATTTTGAACAAGAGTAATAGTCACTTACACGTTATTTATATGGAGTGAAGTGAGTCTTGTAATTTACTTTGAGAATCGAATCGAGGTCGAAGATCGAATGATTGTACTCATAGACAGTCTTAGCAATATACTGCTTAGCAAGTTGAATGTACCTATCATTGATCGATCGTAAAAAGATGATTATGATTTGTTACTCGACACACGTAAATAAGTAAATAAGGCCCATAAACTCAATGTTTTTAATTTAAAAGGCTCATCGTGTGAAATATTTCGCGCACGCAAGGTGCGTACGGTGTTTGCCAATGATAATGCTTGTAAGGTAAGCTGACCTTATATAGTCGAGAATGATGTATGCATATTACGTAGTGTACCTATATGAGCTGATACGTATGTATGCGGTTCTTGTTACATCCAGTAAACAGACAATTTCCTACTTTGCGGTGTTAAATTTTTATCAGTTTCATTGAACGTCGGCGTCAACAATAGTGCGGTTAATTAACAAAACAAGAATAATTACCTAACCTAACAATACCTAACAATAAGAATAGTTAATTAACAAAACAAGAATAGTTACTTTTCTAAACTTTCAGTATATTCTGTGTAAAAATTGATATGTAAATATATTTGCTATGTACGTATGTATTTTCGCGATTTATTTATGCATAGTGGTGTAATCGAACGAAACATTGGTGAATGAAAACATTAATGTCACAGTTCAAGGCGAAATTCAATCAAAATGTGATCAATAAATGTCAAGGGAGAAAGAACAAAAAAGTGTTTCAGAGTGAAACACAGCTGACAAAGTTCGTCCGCGAGCCGTTGGCAGGTAGGCTTCGATCCGTCTTCTCGAAAACCTTGAATCTATTGTTCTCCTCGATGTTAAATTTTCGCTCGCGTACTTCGTAAACATTATATTGAATAATGAAGATCGAGAGCTGTTTCGTAGTATTACTTGGCATTGTCAAGGACAACTATTTCTGGTAATATTTCTTTACATCTCTTAACAGAAAACCCTGTGAATTTTGCTTCGCTAAAAGTAACTTTTAATATGATAGGCTTTTTGTTTTTATTCCTCTCGTATGATTCACGCCTGTTAATACATGGGGTAATTTGTTCATACATATTAATAACATGGAATAATTTATTACGTACACACTCATTTCACTTCGACTCATATCTTTTTATACTATTTATGAGTTTCGTAAGGAGAAAAAAGTACATATGTATATATGTGACAAAGTTGTCGCTTTGTTGTGCAATCTAAAGGATATTGTGCAATGTAACAACACTTTATGTGATTTATAAAGAACTTTCTGGAACTTTCATTCTGTGGACACATGACGGCGATTGTTTCAGTTTAGGGCGAAAGGCTACGGGCCCGGAATTTGCGTCACTGCCCATAATAATACTGCCTCCCGCATTGAATTTAAAAGCTTAGCTTTAATATTATAACTATTACTCCATAAAATTGCGTTCGCATATAAGAAAAAACAAAGCCTGTCGAGGAGAAATATGTGGAAATTCATCCAAGAGACTCCGTGTATGTGAAAGGCGCCTCAGGGAGAGCGTCAGGCTTTTACTGTCTCACTGATGTTATTTAGATTAATGCAAGCTGAAGGGTTCAGTAGCACTTTACGCTTACTCCTCGCTTTTATATTCAATGTGCTTTTCGCGGATGTTATTTCATCGTTAGCGCTGTAAGCGCTCTAATGTAACTTTCGCTACCGTGATTTTATTCTTTAGAAAGACTGATGTGCTTTATAAGACTAATATTCAGGGACAATAACCTTATGTTTTTATAAGGTAGTTTTAGTTAATTCTTAATCTTTGTGTGTAATAAAGACGGTATTAATAATATTCTATTGTAAAATTTGGCTCCTTTGTTATATATTTGGTAGGACTAATCAGTGTTAAATAACTATTATTCAGACTAATCAGTATTAAATACCCCTGCTTCGTTGGTCGAGAGCTTGCAAATGCGACTGTTGATGTAAGTTTCCGGGGTTGAATCCCCGGATTCAGTATTATTGGGTTTTTTAGCTTGAATTACGAGTATCTAGTAGTGGTTTAGAGACTTTAGAGTATGGATTAGTGCCTAGTTTAATAGTCTCATTCCCCTTTGGTACGTAGACTTAACTTGAGTCGGTGTATAGAAAACACATGAACGCGTTCTATGATTGCTATACGATCCGATAATACAAAATATCTATAGAAAACTTGCAACACATCTATTACCTTTTAAAGGATACCGATCACAGTTGCCGTTGTGGTTCAAAATAAATATTAACTGTGCTTTTGTTTGAACTGTGCGTAATATAGACATGATGAAAAATGTATAATATGAAGAAAATAAATGACTAAATATGTATAGAAAGCTATACTGAGGAACTATCAAAATATACCGATAATGTATCAATACTGAGTAATGGTATAAATGTAAATTAATATATTAACTGGTTTAGATAGTGGCATATTGCATAGAAGAAATCATAAACATTAACAGTAGATAGCTATATGAATTTACACTACCTTTTATCCGCGACTTCGTCCACGGAGATACGGAATGTTGGTTGATTCAATTACATAATTTAACACAACATTTATGTAATATATCGAGAATGTATGAAAATTGACATAACCGTCAATGTCGTCTGTCCTTACGTGTCTGCCCGTTCGGGTCGGTCATTCCGTAACCAAACCAGACCGCGCGGCTATCCGCCGCTCACGCGAGCACCCCGCAGCCGCTTCCCCGCATGCTTCCCATTTTATGCGTGATTTTTCGTCGCGGTTGATTTTAAATCTATGTATGATATCTCCTAAAGTATTTATTATAATGTTGTACCTACTTTAAAGTGCTATCTCAATCTAGATGAAATGCCAAAGGTGACTATTATATTTATTTCGATAAGGATTAATATTAATTAAATTGGAGAAAATACTTTAACCATAACCCAATAAGTTTAAATTAAATATATAAAAATGGTTACTGTGTCTCAATCTTAAAATATAAATATATACCTTCGCGGACTTTTTTATAGGTTTTTTAAGGACAATGTTTTTGTACCACTATGTTTTTATGTATCTCATAAGGTTGAGCCAGCGCACGCCATGTATGCATTCAGGAAGCCCATTTCCGGCGACCTTTTCGTAAAACAATGAAATTCCTTGAAAAACTGAAAGAAAATGGGAGAAAAAAGTAGCCTATGTCCATCCCAAGACCCTCAGGTATCTCTATATGAAATTTGAACACAATCGATTCAGCGGTTTGGCCGTGATGACGTCACAGAGAGACTGACAGACAGACAGACAGATAGATAGGCAGATATACAGAAAGAAAGACAGACAGATAGACAGGCAGATAGACAGACAGAGAGAAGGATAGACAGACAGATAGACAGAGAGACAGACAGATAGACAGACAGATAAATAGACAGATAGACAGACCGATAGACAGACAGACAGAGTTACTTTCACATTTATAATATTAGTATGGATGTATATTTTCACAACAGTGTTATGGCGCAGTTAGAGTGTGCATCGATTTTAGTTCCAAATAGGTTTGCATGCTAGTTTTCAACTTATGCATAAAATATAATATGTCGGCCATGTGCCGTTCGGCGGTTCGCTACTTTAACATTTGCACTTATGCATACATTGCAGAACAGCTATCATCGCGACATCCAGCGGGTCATATGGTCTGTTAGAATTTATATGAACAAGGTAATAAGTGAAGCAAAAATTAGACAAATGAATTTAAAATTAAATAGTTTTTTTTTTATATTGTGCTAAAGATAAAACTAATAGTGATTAGAGAGGAAAAATGAACCAGTAAAAGTAGTCTTCTTTTCCATTACATTACAATAAAAAATACAAAAAAGAAAGCTAAATTAATACGTTAATGATTAAATTGTATTGGGGATAATACAATAAAATAAGTAACTTCTACGTGTTGTGTACACGATATGTGTACCTAAACAGTAAGGAGCGGTTGTTGATATTGTTATCCGTTATTCCGTTCGTGTATTACGGATAAATAAAAAAATTTAAACTGAATCAAGTGAGGCCTATATGGTGATAAGCTACTATCGAGTTGAAGGTATAATGATACCTTTCATACTGGGAACATTTTTCAGTTCCACAGTGTAGCAAACGAAGCCACAGATAGTAATTAGTTTTCGAAATTCAAGTTTCTCGGTAGCTTTGTATTTCACCGGTGGAAATACACACACTCACACGCACACGCACAAGAGCTCGCACACATACACACTATCAGCCCGTCATTGTCCATTGCCACTGAGCTCGATTTTCGGCTCTATACATCCAATCACTGCCAGCCACTTTGTAATACAAATAAAATACAACCAACAATAATATTAGAGCTAGAAATGTCAAGTGGGAGGCAAGGCTGTAATGGTGATGGATCGAGCAGCTCTCATAGATCATTTCTATATTAACCTCGTATTTCACATTTAAATATCACTTGCTAACAGTGAAGGAAAACATCGTGAGGAAACCTGCATACCTTAAAACTTATTAAAAAAAATATTTTCTAAGGTGTGTGAAGTCGCCAACCCGCACTTGGCCAGCGTGGCAGACTACGGCCTTAACCCTCTCAATATAAGAGGAGAACCATATTCCAACAGTGAAATCATAATGGGTCGATTATTATACATGATTAACG
>DWDT01003625.1:0-12073 GCA_018245595.1 Microceris scylla | reverse complement strand
AAAGCCTGAAGACGAAAGTTTTCAATGAGTGCGTCCTACCTGTTATGACATATGGAGCCGAGACATGGACACTCACGGTGCGACTGTTCCACCAATTTAAGGTCGTTCAGCGAGCTAAGGAGAGGGCTATGCTCGGTGTCTCTCTGAAGGATCGCAACAGAAATGAGGCGATCCGACAGAGAACTAAAGTTGTCGACATAGCCCAAAGGTTTAGCAAGCTGAAGTGGCAGTGGGCTGGTCACATCTGTCGCAGAACCGATGGCCACTGGAGCAGACGTGTTCTGGAGTGGAGACCGCGACTTGGCAAACGTAGTGTAGTAGGACGCCCTCCAGCTAGGACTGACGATGTACGCAAAGTGGGTGGTAGCGGTTAGATGCGAAGATCTGAAGATCGAGCTCAGTGGCGTGCTATTGGAGAAGCCTATGTCCAGCAGTGGACGGGAGTAGGATGATAATGATGATGATGATGATAATAACGAGGACTAAGTCTAAACGACGTGACTGAATTTATCTGGGTATTGATAAAATTCACCTTCGATGAAAATTGAATGATTAAGAGTGGCACCAACGGGAATGGGGATACTCAACCGCAGGACTGAATGTGACACTCTTGAAAATCTGCTAAATTCGGTACGGTTTCAGAGTGGAGGAAAAGGAGGAACGTCGTCAAAGCGAGCAGAGTCCGAATACCAGCGTCAGCAGCATGTCGCCTCTGAGCGAGCACGGCGTGGTCGGGTATAGCGGGCAGGGGGCCGCGCCGCTGGAGGTCAGCGTTTCGGCCAGCGTTGCGGCCAGCGCTGCGGTCAGCGCTGCGGTCAGCGCTGCGGTCAGCGCTGCGGCCAGCACTGCGGCCAGCGCTGCGGCCAGCGCTGCGGCCAGCGCTGCGGCTAGCGCTGCGGCTAGCTCGGCGGCAGCGGGTGGCGCGGGTCCGGCGGGCGCGACGGCGGGCGTGGCCGTGGCGCGCCACCTGCAGGCAGCTTCGCACCGCGGCTACGGCGCGCCCGTGGCCTCGTGGTCCGGCACGCACAGTGCACTCGCCCGACAGGTATTTAGCAGTCGATCCACGTTATCGTCCCGATAAATCTTGCCAGTTTGTGCATGTTGGTGTTTCTTGGTGATTTCTAAACATAACGGTAGACCTGTTGTAAAGCTTTCTACAAAATAGTTACTGTGACTGAGCATACTACGACTACTAATTATTATTCTGGGACAAATACTGTGTGATATGTGTGATATGATTACGACTTTAACTTATTTCGTTCTGAAAGAATCCTCTGCAAAAGTAGAACTATAAAATGATTTTCTGATAATGATGTACTGATAATAATGTTTATGATATAAAAGCAAAGAAATAATTTTAACAAATTTTCGATGAGTTTGTTGCTGCATGTTCTTAAACGGTTATGTTTTTTACTAGTATTAACTTGAGTTTTATCACAACATTATCAATATTACTGTCAACAATATCCTTATACATTTATGGTTTACATTATATTCTTCGGTAAAGAACTTCAATGTATTGACATTTATGAACGTAGGTATTTGAGGAGAGGCGGGAAGAGCGTAAGCGGGCTATGGACGCGACGGATGAAATGGATCGAGGCCGCGCCAAAAAAATGAAGAAGTTCCACCACTATTACAGATTCAATAACAATAGGAACGTGTATAATCCTTTTCAGGTAATTTATTTTTCAATTTCCGATAAACTTAAATACGCACGCGCAGGCACGCACGCGCACCGGCTCATGCACACGCGCGCACGCGCATACGCACACACGCGCTCGCACACGCGCACTCGCATACACGCACTCACACGTTCGCAAGCACGCACACACCCGCACGCACTATTTACGCACACTAATTTTGGCATTTAGACTTCCGTTATAATTTATCTGCCACAGTCCCATCCGAAAGTGAGTAAACGGGTGCCTGGGATGTTCTGAGGCTAGACCTCTATATTAATTTGCAATGATGACATTAAAGTTTGAATAAACTTGAATCTTAATTAATTTCAAGTTTAATTAACATGATAGTAAAATCCTTCAATAAATTTTGATATAGCAAGCAAACAATCATATGAACTCTTAAGATTTAATGAAACAGACCTGTAAAATGAATCATTTTTATATGTATATGTACGTAGAGCAATAAACGCCTAAAATTTTATGATAAAGTTCTTTAAAACGTGTGTTTTATAGGAGAAGCAAAACAAACCGCACTGGCGAGGAAACTTCAAATGTCGAGGGGAGCGGCGCCCGCCGCACCACTTCAACAGACACCACAACAAACACAAGCGTTTTAACAGGTACTGCCGCAAACGCGCCTTTACTGCTACAGTACATATTAGGGCCTGTACACACGAGGGACTAAGCGTTTGAAGGTATTTGTCGGAGAAACGGGAAGTTGTCATGAACTCAACATATAAAGAGTGCAACTATTTGTTGTTGATAATAATTATATTGGAAATTTGGCCGGTCCTTAGAAGCAATTTACGTAATATAACATTGCGTCCTATATTTCCTGGAAGGTCTAGACAGAGCATTGCTCCCATGTTTCGCCAGTTACGTTTTAGTCATGGAATAGACTGTGAACCTATTGCCAAATACGAGACACAAATTCAGAATTCGTGTTACTGGGATTTTTAAGTTAGAAACAAACCCAATAAAATTGCACCACTCTAGACTAGCACTGGACTAACAGGCAGTCAAAGTCAAAGTTAGTTCTATTCTTAGAACACGGGTCTCCTCTTATTATTAGAGGATTAAGGTCATAGTTTGCTACGCTAGTCAAGTGCCGGTTGGCAGACTTCCCACACCTTAGATTTTTTTTTTTATAACCTTAGAACATTCCATATTGGGTGAGCGTGCGTTTTAATGACTAAATATATCCACAGGTATACCAACGGGCATCACTTCCCGCGGCACCACTGACGCCGGCGTGTCGGTGGGCCCTGTAACATTGTATATAGTGGAATGGACTTGTTTTAGTTTAATTTTACGTTTAAGCTGCAACTATCAAAGTTGAAGATAATTTGCTATGGACAGTTACGAAACACCTTCGCCGATGTACATCCACTTTTATTGTGTATTCCCGAAATTGCATGTGAAAGTGTCCTAAGTATTTACTGACACTGACAGCCATTGTAGCGTGTACATTTTATAAATTTGCCGCGAGGCCTCATTTCTATGAATTAAGACATACCTATTTTAGTCATAGACTGATAAGAATGTTATTCGTGAACGATTTTTGCCTCAGTGGTTTATATCGAAAACATTGAGTTAATAGTTAAAACTTGTATTGCAACAAAGATTCGATTTATATATTAAAGCCGATGAGATGTGTCCTGTAAGTAAAAAAAAATCTAAACAAATTCTTAGCTAGATGATTTAAAGTTGTTATGAAAAAAACTTGCTGGGTTTAAGATTTACTATAATAAATTAGTTGTAGTAAATTTTAGGGTAGCACTCATAAAACTACAATATATATTATATATTGTTAGTATTAGATATATAATTGAGACTTTTCGTAACATATTTACGATTCTTATTAACAAGCAATATATTTGTTAGTTGTTCAAGGTTGTAACAGAGAAACCTTAGTTTTTCCATTTGTAAAAGTTATAACTGTAGGAATTTTGTTTTGTTTGGATCAAATGATTCATAACACCAGTAATCAATAGAAATATATTCACTTAAACATCAAATGTTCAGTTCCACCGTTAAATTAAATTTAAACACAAAATGTTTTCTTGAAAATTGGAGAATAAATAGGTATTTATATTTTGTTTGATTTTCTTTCTTATGTTTGCCTCTTTTTTTCGGTCAATACGTTTGTTATATACTATTATTAGAATTTTTTTAATAATATTATATCATCACACCAGGTCTCTTACAGGGTTGGCAAAGAACACCAAGTTCCAAATATGTCTATCCTTCCTGATGTGCTTACTTTACTGTTGATGCTATATAAATGAAGATGTAATACAATGTTAAGGAATAGAATGCTCACTCATTAGGACTATTTATTTTCATATCTGTGTTACTTTTTGCTTGAAACTAAAATACAGCTGATATAGAAGTTATAAAAATTATATGATATATAATTTCTTTAAAATTTCATGCCCAGGCTGATTTTTCTATTCAGAATATAACAGATGTGGTGAAACGATACCTAGGAACATTATCGACTTAGCAATTTGCCCAAATTTTAAAACATGTTGTGAGTCTGCTGCATTGTGAATTTGAAGCATTTAGTATGAGAGGGTAGAATTTTTAAGTTCAGTCACTGTGCTTTATATTCTTGTGAATTAATTTGTTATCATTGAACTGGCAATTATGTTTGTAAACAGTGGTTTGTTAATTTGTAATTAATTACTATTACACATAATTTTGTCAACAATTGCATGGTTAGATGCTTTTAAACCATTCAATTATGTGATTGTAAATATAAGCAAGGTGAAAGCGGTAAGCAGAATGAGACAAATTGTATATTTGGAACCTGTATGCACTGTAATTGTTACATTAAATTAAGAAGTAATTTCCTCAGCAATAAAGAGCATTATGGTATTTGTACAGTTAAAACATTTTTTTCTTGAATACAACGTTCTCATTTTCATGAAATACAAATTTTGAAATTGTCCTTTTGCCCTTTTCATATTTGTCCAAACTGCCAAATGTTTTACTGCATAAGAAGTTCTATCAGAGTATAATAAATAAATTATTTTTCATAAGTATAATAATTATTTTCATAGCTGGTAGGTAATGAAATTTTCGTTATTTAAGTACCTACTAATTTGTTAAAACATAAAGATAATGATGTTTGTAGCAATCCCTCGGTGAAGCAAATACTAACAGATTTGTTACTTGTTCAGTTTAGTTTCATTGTTATTAAATCATTCTAGATTATATTACTAGATACAAAGCGATTTTTTTTGCTCATTAAACTTTATTAACGTCGATATGTATTGTACTGTTATTGTCGTTGTATTATATGTCAGGCTTTGGTTGTTTGCATGGTTTTCTCTGCAAATTCGTTAAAGTATCATTATCGATAGAGTAATAGAAATGACTTAACAACATTAACATGATTTATAATTTGGCCATTTTTCAAGAATAATAATCGTTATCCTCCTGACCCAGTGGAATGACGATTTGCGGAAGGCTGCAGACTAATGCTGGATGCAACAAGCCGAGGACAGGGCGCGATGGCGCTCATTGGGGGAGGCCTATGTCCAGCAGTAGACTGAGATAGGCTGATGAATATCCATATTATGTATTAGCCATTTAAAGCAAAAACAGTTCTATCATCAATTTGTTTTTAATATTTAAAATTGCACTTAGCGCAGTCTACAAAAGCTTAGCTAAATGCCGACGGGCAGCAGTAAATGCAGTGAAAGGTGTGTTCTACAATCACTAACCTTCATGTGAACTGTGTGGTTATAGGAGAAACCTTCCTTTGGGAGGCCTATATTCAGCACTGGATTGAGTGGGCTGATTATGTGATGGTACCGGGACCACTACAGCCTACGCCCATCACTTAATGCTGGCTTCTAAGTACAGGTTATGGAAGTTTTCCACTAGGTTAGGTATTATATTATACGTGTACAGAAAAATGTTATAATAGTGATCATAATGGCGCATGTAGTGCAGTGTTTAAATTGTATTGCCGAAGCATCTTCAAAAAACTACGTGTTGGCATCATGATGACTATTCTTTCTGTAAGACTGGCAGTTGGGAATTAAAGTTGTTAAGTAAATGACATTTTATACTTCGACAGTCACCCCCTTTCTTTTCAAGTTATCAGTACGCTTTCGACTCATGGTCTTCAGACTTTCACCAGGTTTTGTGGTGATTCCAAATGGCTCCGTCTAGAATTAAAGAAAGGGGTAGAGAACTAAGATGGAAGGTAATAAATGGAAGCACAGTCAATTAGTTGACAAAACTATCGCCTAGATGGAAGCACCATCATCTTTGACAGGGCGCTGCCGAATGTTTTGACAATAACAAATAATGAAAGGTTAAAAAAGTCAATACCGGTAAATGTCTGTTAAAAAAGCTTGTTTATTATGCAAGCATATAAAAACTGATAACTTGTCACATTAATAACGTATTTATTTATATATCAATTATATTTATTATCATATTATTGTACTAACGTTTGCGTTTGGATATAAATCAAATAAATAGCCTTATTTATCAATCGCTCAATAATACAGTTTAAATCCCATAAGATTCCATATATTTCCGTAATAACGTAACCTATATCACTGCTTCACAAACGGTTCAGAAAGTAAACGTAGTTTTGAAAGTTTGTTCTCATTTTCCATTTTCAAATTTATAACCGAGGTATATGTTTATCTGTAGTCAATCCTTTTTTAGTAACAACATTACAACAGTAAAGTAATATTAGATTACAATTAGTTCTCTAAAAAAAATAATTAACTCATAGTGATATATACATTATACAAATGTTGTATATTTACATAAATGTTCGTGTTATCGATATTTTCCCTTTTTGACGAGTTGATTACTCTTATTAATGTATGGCACACGGACGCGGCGGGCACATGAAATAACTTATGTATTCAGCTACTCCGAAGTATGTAAACATATCTGGGCGCGTTAACTCAACGAGGTCAACCCAACGAGTACGTGTGAGTAACATTATCATATTTTTCAGACTAAGATCTAAACCACAGTATTGCGAGTTTTTAAATAGGAAAAGGACTATAATTTTAATCATTGAAAAGATTTCATATGCCTACACAGCAAAACAATGTGAAATTACCATGCAATGGTGGTAAGTCATAGCATAACATCAATCACAGTCAATTTTCCGAACAGCAAAATTATAAAAATAATAATTTTTGCATATTTCTACAATTCCAAAGAAATCTTGGACTTATACGCCAATATGCTTTGTATATAGGTACATAATATAGTTTTGTACAAGTCTTATCGAGCATCACTTCTCTTAAGCGATACTAATTAGACTGAAGCGATAATAGGAACACTTAGATTTTATACAATTATATAACATTTTTATATAATATATGTCAAGACAAAAATTGGTGTGATACTTTTATATATATTTTCAACGAGAGGCTAATGTTCGGTATAATGTTTGCGATTATCTTGATTTATCTTAACATTAGACATTGGCCTCAAGACTTTAAATTTAAAATACATTTTTATTTATTATGAACTTCTAAAAAATTAAAGCGACATATTGCTATCGTGGCGTGTGGTGCCTTCCTCGTTTATGTCTATTTTTATTGGAAGAATTTTTGGCTCTCTGTTCATATGACGTATAAGACGGAATAATCGCATTGTTGGTACATGTCGCGCTGTTCGCAGGTGCTTTAGAAATCATGTATTGTATAATTTCCTGGTTCGATATTTGTTGAACTGAAGGATGTTGACACAACTTTATAGGCAATGTTTCGTAAACGTTCCTCTTTTGTGCGTCCTCGACCAAACTGCGCCACTGATAGTTTTTCTGGAAATAAATTTATCGTTAGAATTTCATTTTATGGTAAATTAGGTTAAGTTAGTCAGTTTAGCTACAAACGGCCTAACAGGTAACAGTTCGGTCACAGACGATGTACAGCTACCGTAGTTAGAATCACGTTAAAGATCTGTGATCAGATTATTTATGTATATTAGGCGGAACATTCGGCAAATAAAGCCACCTGGCAGACAATATTATGTATCAGACTAGACAGACAGATGAGGGGCGGGCGCACCTCGAGCGCGAGCGGGTTGAGGCACAGCGCCAGCGCGTGGCGCGCGCGCGTCAGCAGCACGTTCATGCGGCCCGCCGCCGACAGGAAGCCGGGCCCCGCCGAGCGCGCCAGCGACACCACCACCACGTCGCGCTCCTGCCCCTGGAAGCTGTCCACCGTGCACACCTCCACCTCCCCACCCGCCTCCTCGACCCCATCACCCGCTTCTTGCTCCGCCCTGCAACATAGTGGCTTCAGAGGTTCATTCTATGTGCCATGTCCAACAAATAAGCAACAAATTCTGTATAATTTTCAACACGTACATTCGTCTATATTATATTAATATGCATATGGATATTATTTTGCCATTTTCATTTCAATTTTAGACTAATATTAGTGTTATAAATTTAAGAGTCGTAGGCGTGGGAACACTAAGTTATGTTTTTGTAAAGACAAAAGCGTGCAGCAGTATCTGATTCCGAGGCTCCTAGAACCTAGGAATTGAAATGTAAACCATTATGGTGTACGATGCCGGTGATGGTGAGCTTCGTTCATATGTTCAGCATTGAGGCAAAAGTTGTCGATATTGGTTTATATACATATTAGCTGAACCGGCGAACTTCGTATCGCCTAACAAACTTTTTCTTTGCCTTCGAATTTTAAATCTCTGCTATCTTTAAAATTTTCATTTTAATGTACAGGGTTGTTTTAATCTACATTACATACACAACGTAACTAAAATATTTCATTGCATGGAAAATAATACCGTATTGTTTAAAATAGCTTCGTAAATAACCCATTCTTTTTTTGTAACATGTGAAAGACAAAAATGGTTACTGCGGGTTATTTATAGGAGATAGACATATACAATCAAGGACATTTTACATTTCTTACTGTTCTAAGGGTTGGAACTTCATTACTGGAATGCTAGATGACGTTGAAGTAGCTACATTTTGAGATTTTTTTTCAAACAATTTTTTATCTTACATAAAAAATATATATTTTTTAATAAAAAGTATCCTGTGTTACTTCTAATACCTCCAAGAACATATGTACAAAATTTCATGATGATCGGTTGAGTAGTTTTCGCGTGAAACCGTAGCAAACAAACTTACATTCGCATTTATAATGTTAGTAGGGACGTACGAGTATGTATATGGCGGTGCGTATTTTGTGTCATGATATGCATCGTTACACTTTACGCAGTTACGTTATATAGGTACCTATAGTATTTATCGACTAGCTAATAACTGCTCTATATAATAGTAAGGTATTCGAGTACAGGAACACCTTTTCCAATCCAATGTAACACGGGACCGATAGAATGTATAACATGACGTTCGAAGCGGCGTACTAGTATAAGTAAAAAGCTATGTGTGTGTGTGTGTGTATTTGTGTGAATATATATAGGAAAGATAAGAGAGTACGGACTGGTGCAGCGCGCGCAGGTGGCGGCGCACGAGGTCGCGCTGCGCGGCGTAGGGCGTGAGCACGGCCAGCGACGCGGCCGGCGCCGCCGCGCGCAGCGCCCGCGCCACGCGCGCCGCGCACCACGCCTCCGCCACGTTGGCGCCCGACGCGTCTGCGCACACCCCACACCTTAGGTATCTACATACATCGACATTCAGACCGAAACTGGCCAAAACCGAAAGATCGCTAATTTAATCTGTTTTTTTACGTTTCATTTTCACGTCCTAACATATGTGACTGCGATTAGTAACGGACATATTCGATGTATGGGTACATGGAGGGCGGTAGATGTTTATCTATGTCTGAACCTTGTCCGTGGTCGCCGGCGAGCACGCCTAGCACGCGGTAGGGCGGCACGGGCAGCGGCAGCGGGCGTGGTGGCGCGCTGCGCACCAGTCCACCGTAGAAGGCGCGGTTGGGGTAGTCGGCGATGTGTGGGTGCATGCGGTACTGTCGGTCCAGCAGCACCACGGCCGGCTCGCGCCAGCCCTCCGCACACGACGACAGCCGCGAGAATAGGCTCTCCCCTAGCCCGTGGTTCCGCGCGCGCTGCCGATCAACATCGCACAATGTTATTACCGGTCAGGATGAGAGACGGTCCGAGAGCTGGTGTTGTATTGTGTTGCAGTGTTGTAGGGTATCAGATATTGCTCCGAATCCGCTTCTTGTAATCAAGTGATCATTGAGAGTATTGACAATTAACTTGTTTGCCTCAAAATCTCGGAAGAGACTAACCTGCGAGCAGATGTAGCCGGGCAGCTGTTGCGGGTCTCCGATGAGCACGAGGCGCGTGACATCTAGGGTGAGCGGCACCAGGGTCTCCGGCTCAATGGCCTGCCCCGCCTCGTCCACTATGCACAAAGCGATCCTGCGCGCCAGCCTACATTCATACGTTATATTATCTCATCATACTGTCATCAGAAGTAATATTCGATATAGTCATATTTTCATGATTGTCTCTTTATGCAATAATGATTAGAAACCTCAGCCATGACCTCGTACCTCAGCCATACCTCGTATACATAACTACAATGTGTTATAACAGAATGTTTTATAGCTTGGATCACCCAAAACCATGAAATTACTTTGAAGCGTAAGCTTTATGATAGCAAAGAACTTAGTAGCATTGTGTTAGGCAGATAGTAAAATTAATATTAAATTATCTACAGACCTTAAAATAAATATATGTAATATAGTTTTAAGACATCAATATGTATAGATCAAATTGAAAATAATGTAGCAGGAAAAAACAACTTTTTCCGTGCCGCGATATACATAGGTTAGTGCAGTTCAGGAATCAGTAGAGGGTATTCATTTGCCCAATATTGTGCAACGTTCAAATTGAAAACCGTTCAGTCGTGACGTGTCGTGTTATTGGTAGTGAAGGTCGGTGAATAATTGTAATATTATTATAATGGTAGTGTTAGTGTGTGCGCTCACCCGCGCATCTTGTGCGAGTGCGCGCTGGCCAGCGTGGTGAGCACCACGTCGGCGCCCTCCAGCACGCGCCGCTCGGCCTGCGCCAGCGCGTCGCGCGCGATGCCGCCCGCGCCGTCGCCCGCCCCGCCGCGGAACTGCCCTCCGTCACACATTTATGTCACTTATTTTTAATTTAAACATTGCGCCCTAAACATTGCCTTGAGTACCCGTTTTAATTATCGTGAAACGTTAAATACAATTTGAATTTATTACCATGAAACTATTACTGTATGTGTTCTGGCATCAGAGTTGTACGAGTGGGTATCGGGAAGGGTCTCACCATCGATCATGATGGTGCCATTCCTATTAAGAGCTATTGGAAGCAAGACTTTGATAGGGGACTAAGCTAGAAACATATGTCAAGATACTTTGTGAGGAATATGTGATTAAACAGAAATATTTATCAGTTTAGAAATAGGTGATGTACATGTTTTGAACTATAAAAAAGGATACTTAGAGTAGTATAATCCTGTCACTGTGAGGGGAAACCAGTGTCTAGCAGTGAATTGGCAAATAGGTCGAAAAAAGAAGTAGTGTTTAAAATTATTTCGTACAAACAATCAAGACATAACGTGTTACCATTGCGATTTTCTTCATCAACTCGGCCACGCGCTGCTCGCAATAGGCCACCCGGGCGTCATCAGCAGAACACATCGCTTTTGACTGCCACATATTTTTCTTCGCTTCCAATAGGGAAATCTATAAAAACAAAGTTTTTTTCCTTACAGTCCAAGAAATATATGAACATATTTAATAACATCTACACTCAGCGTTCACATTCCTTTAATGGTCATTTGTAACGTTAGTCATGGTATAGCTCCACATAAGAGTGAGCTAGAGATTATTTAAGCCATGGTGCTAAGTAAGAGAGTCTGCGTATACTCATACTTTAACACATCCCATAATTAATCATCATCAATTATAATGATATCGCTCGCCGTACTATCATTGTCAACAGGCGATAAGTAATATCTTTTAGCAATTTTTACACTGCATGGGTTTGAGTATATCCATTTTGAAAATACATGTCGCCGTGAAGACGTTAAAACACTCATTTGATAGTAATACTAATAAGTTCACTTAAGATAATGTTGATTAGTTAATTAATTTTATAATAATTATCGACGTTAATACTTATAATTATTGTAAAAACTAAATACCTATTTAATAATTTTGTAACATAACATTTCAGTCTTAAGTGTTTACAACTGTGTAGTAAATGTCCGCTCCCCACTACATTCAATGGTATAAACGGCTTTGCTCAGTCGGAACCCGCTCCCTCGACCACCCAAGAGGGGGACGCTTCCGGTAAAGGCTTCGCAACCCTTAAGGTAAAAGCCATTCGGGTGGTGTTTAGTGGGTAGGCACGTGCCTCACACGGGACTCACGTCCCACATAACC
>DWDT01003624.1:0-12075 GCA_018245595.1 Microceris scylla | reverse complement strand
TCAGGACTATTGATATTCATTGTATGACAAATATCATTTCTCTTTTACTTTTTATGCAGTGGGAATATTTATTGTGATTTAATTAAATACTTTTCTCATTCATTTTGTCTGTAATGTTGTCACGTAAATATCGCTGAACCGATTTTGCGATTTTGAAGTATCAGTAAGTCATCAGTAAGGGTTATGATCTTAAATTAACTAACCTTCATTGTACGGAAACTGTTTAGGTTGCTGTTTTGCTCGTTAAATGTATATTGTGAAATATGACAAAAATGTCATTTGAATTCAAATAAAAATATTTGCCAATAAGCTAGTAAAGCGTTTCAGACATACAATTCGAAGCTTCCCAAGAATACTCCATATTTTCCCCGACAGAAACTGATTCATTATCAAAGGTATTTTGCATTGCTCTTACCTTAACATTGTTCTCAAATTTTATCTCGAAGATTTCAACTCGCACCCCGTAGGGTTCTCCCCATAAATCATTTCTGTTCTTGCAACTTTCCCGACCTCTCTTAGCCCGACTAATTTTTTTACAAGGCTCTATTAAATTTCTTCGAAGGTTGCCTTCGCAGAGCCTTTTAGCGCGTCTGTACTGAATTGTCTCGTTACGTTTTTTCCCTTTTAAGGTTAAATGTTGGGTGTGCGAAGGTTAAATCTTCTGGGATGTACTCGATCCCCGATCAATTTCAGACGTTTAGAGTTATCCAGATTGTTTACCGATATTGTAGCTGTTAGGACATGTTTCCAATGGTATGAATGGAATGAATGGAAGTATGAAATAGCACGAATATATCACAATGTTTTAATTAACTTACATATATTCAACTTCCCATGACGTCCCTAAAACATGATATGCAGGACTAAATAGATACTGATCGTGAATGAATTATTTTGTTTTAAAGCAAACGAAATCGCGAACAACAAGTATTGACTATAGTTCGAACGTTTGTAGATATCCAAAGAACTTTCTTATTTAAATGGTATGGTTAGTTTCCCAGTGCAATTTGTGAATAAATTATTCGTAGAATACGGATAGCAGAGATAATTTCACCCTGTACAGGTAGTTATCCGAAATGAATACGTACGTCTTATAACGAAAAAACCTTTTTTATAACGAATGACAGAATGCCATCGATTTACATCTACTACTAGTAATAATCCTACAAGTAATTGTTCTCACCACGAAGCAAACATCAAATTGGAATTTCTAGAGGACATACATAATAAATATAATAAATTTTCAATTCAAAACTAAGTGATTTCGAAGTAAGCGAATTCAATCTTTTATTCAGAGACATTTGTTTATTCAGAATACGTAATAGCCATTGCAAACGTTCTGTAATGGCGTCATATCGATTCTTTCTTTTTCTTTGGAAAAGATTCTACTTTCTTCTGATTGGATTGGGGGTTGTGCTTTAATTGATTGTTGTTCGTATGGTTCCCGCGTTCTTGTAAGAGATAATGTGGTCTTGGAAATAGATTTGGCTTTATGTATTTTTTTATATGGTCATTAGTTATATTATGTTTGATAAAGTTACAGTGTTCGGGACTGACTTTATCATAATATATAAAATTTTAAAAATTATTTACTTAACATAACGATAGGTTTCTCTTCGCTGTATATGTCAATTACACACTTAAGAAATTAATTTTAAATAAGATACTTCGTTAAGTTTTGCACGACAGTAATTAATTAGGTTTTCGGTGAATTTGGTAAAATTGTCAGATGGAAATTGTTTTTATTTTGTCGTAGGATTTATTTGAGATTATGAAAACTGTTTTTATAATGAGTAAATATTTTGTGAGGATCTTTATAGCTACTGTATGATTAAATTATGGATCTGCCTAATTCAAGTATCTGTTTTTTTGGGAAGGTTCAATGGGTCTTTTAAATCAAGATTTCGAACAAATATTTTCAAATATTCTTTGTGTCCGTATTTGACATATAACCTTACATCAATGGACTGCCTCGTTGATCGACTAATTGCAAGCACGACTGCCGATCGGGAGATCGTAGGTTCAAATCCCGGTCAGATACTATTGGATTTTTCTAATTAAGGATTACTAGTAGTGACTCTGCGTCTTGATCTGTTCTCAGTGTATGGCAATAGGCTCACCACCTATTTCATGGAACGTAAAACGTAATTGATGAAACGTGTGTGTATACTACACTCCTCTGCCTACCTCATCGAGGATTACAGGCGCGATGTTACGTTTATAAATGGACTGTATTTATCGAAAAATGTAAACATGTTTCTATGTAAAATGATAAAACTTTACGCACAATATTATCCTGTAATAAATAACGACACAATTTTTACCAAACTCAGCTGTCCCAACATTGTACGATACATTGTCAGAACAGCTTTATGTAAGAAAAGCTTAGTAAAACCTTAAGTCATGGAGTTGGTTCCGCAAAGAAGGTAACAAAGATTTATATACACAATAGCAGCAAATAAGGTGTTATTGTCCGGTGAAAAATATTGCAAGACTGTGACATCTTGTTACGAGTATATTGCCAAGATATTATATAACGTATTTAAACTGTTATTTTAAGTACGGAGCGTTAATAATAAATACGAACTTGATTGATTTAGTTTTAAAATTTGCTCCTATTTATATCCAGACAAAATTTAGGACTGTACCGTGAACTCTACACTATGGGGTGTAAATGTTTGCTACTTTTCAATACACAGTAATTAGTTTGTAGGGTTAAAATAGGACCTCAACAAAAATGAGTAAAAAAAATATAAACAACGACAATTATATTTAACTTAACCGTAAAACGCGGGAAAGCGGTCTCGAAACGCTGAAATAAGCCTTCTATTTATAATTAGAGCAAGCGCTTCATCTAGATTAGTGCGAGCGTGGCTGTGGAGAAAATTTATTAATTTCATTAAGTTCCTCAATACAGACTTATCATACTGCTTGCGGTGAACGATATACGACTGTAATGCATATGGATTAAATTTATTTAGATACAATTATTCTGAACAAAATAAACATATCTGTGTACAATAATCGTGTACAGAATATCAAGAAGCTGTACCGAGTTGCCAGCTCTTTGGCAAGTCCATTAGCAAGTGGACTTGCTAAAGAGCCAGATTACTTGAGAATAGCCTAAGTATGCAACACTGCATGAAGTGGAGTCGAGGGGTGGAGATATAGCGATAATTATCTTCGCAACGGGGAATGTTTGGAACGAAACAATGAAGTGTGGTGTATGCGATGTTAAGATTCATTTGTATGCTATTATCTCGAGTTTCTCAATCGTTAGTTGATCCATTATGCGTTGCATAGAAATGTACGCATATATTACAGATATCCTATATACACACACAAAAAGTACTCAAACTGTAACAATTGAATTCCTTATCAAATATTTAACCAAACGGAATTCAGGTATATTTATGTATCAGGCATACATGGTGACCTTTTTGTCCAATCGCGCGTGCCGCCTAAAAAGTTCGATGAATGTAAGCTTCTGAATTAGTTAGAGGCATGTTCTCCTGAAATCTCTATTTAATTAGTCCATTTATTTGCGCAGCGAAATATTAGTTAGTCGCGCGAGGACAAATATCCGATTTGGCGTCGGATGTTTTCCGATTGTGAGCTGCCTCACTTACTTAATATGATAAATGCGAATCTTCGGGCCCGCTTTTCTGGTGTACCGTTTTACTTACTTAACCTAGTTCCAGTAACGGTTATTTGTATTATTTTGTTGTTTATCATAAAAAAAATTGTCCTGTATAATTTTTTATTATGCATAAATAGAATTAATTTTTCGTTTGTGAATGTTAAAGGTTATTCTGTTAAATAAAACATATAATATTCATATTTATGACCAAAAAATATCTAAATTTCGGTCAGAGTTCCACCAGATTTAAAAATCAAGTTGATCAATCCAAGACAAATATTTGCGTTTATTCCGATATGAATGTTTTGTCTACATCATACGAAGAAATTAAATATTTGTCTTAGGTATATGTTATGTTTAATAATTCAATACCATTGAAACGACAACTCCCCATTTTTCTGTATAACTACAAACAATCGAATCCCGATAGAGCAAGACTATGTTTTTGTAATAATACTTACGACATATTGTCTTTTGTGACTTTGTTCAAGTAGCCCACCAGCCCATCGACCTTTGGTAAAGATGGAGGAGAGTAGTTATTGCAATAATACGATAACCCGCATAAGGGAGAGAAACCCAATTTTTGCGCACAGAAATACATAGTTAAGTATGTTTTTGTCATAATCGTTATTAATAAAATAAGCCTCAATTAATATATAGCTCTGACCGCAATTATAATTAATGAACTTGAATAATTGATCTGATTAACATCCAATTTTCTCCAATCTGCATACAAGTGGACTGTTTAACTTTTTTCATTGGATAATTTATTTACTTTTAAATTTTACACTCGGCCGTTATCACCGTTATTTATGGCGTTAATAAATTGCTTTAAATGATCGAAATTGACACCAACGCCGTTACGTGGGGGGTGTTTAAGGTTTAAGAGGTTTCTACCATTTGGTGTAAGTGCCTACATTGTCAGATTGATCGTTATCGTCCGATTCTACGGTGACGTACTCTCTTTTATGGACATTTTAATCTTCTAGATGTTTATGTGAACTGTTTATGAGATTCAAAATATTTATAACGTAATTTTCTTTTTAGGTTTTCGTTTCATCACAATATATCATTAAAGCTCCAGTTAGCAAATATTAGAATTCCAGATATTTCTTACTTCATAATGCGATCGATACCAATGAATTTGCTGTTCATGTCAGCATATCAGTTCTAAGTGCGATTGCGTCCAAACGTCTATGGACTGTGGTAAATAATTACCATCATGTGGTTACCACCACTTAGCATTTACAAGCCTTATGTCATATTATAATCTTCCTGCGTCTGACACGTTACCTGTACGATATATGTTACCACTGAAATTGGCTCATAAAATATTCATATGGGGTCAGTATTCATAGAACAGTTATCCACTTAGAATTAATTTACTATTCTTACCTTCCCAAATTCCCATACCTACAATTAATGTTCTTCAAAATTCTTTATATGATCATCAGCTAAATTATGAACGGGTAGAGACAGTTCTTCTAGATGTTCAGGTTCATTGAACTTACTTTGATATGAGCTTAGGTGAAGAATTATGTAGGAACCGTATATACATAGTTTATTTATAGATGAGCTTCCAATTTACTGTTTAAAGGATTCTCTTGGGGATTCTCAGAATTCCCAAGAGCATACTTTGATGGAATCTAGATGATCTGAACAGATCCTTGGATAGTGAATTTGATATAATCACAATTATTTTTAATATCACCACCATTAATTTATGTGTTGTGAACTACCAAATACAAAAAAAGTTTGACAATCTCTATCGCTCACCAGGAGAATTTTTAAATAAGATATAAAATTACATAATGTAGGTTTTAATATTAGACTTTTAACTTTACCCAATTAGTATTGGCGGAGAACTAGGATGACCGACATAGCTAAAAGAGTTAGCACGTTGAATTGACAGTGGGCTGGTCACACATGCTGTAGAACTGATGGTCCTTGGGGCAGACGAGTTCTAGAATGAACACAACGAACTGACAAGCGTACTATGGGTTGTCCACCAGCCCATTGGACTGAGGATCTTAAGAAGACGGCTGGTAGTGACTGCATGAGATCTGCAGAGGATCGTGTGTCAAGGCACACCTTGGGAAAGGCCTATGACCAGCAGTGGAACGGAAAAGGCTGACGTAATGATGATGATGAATTAGTATCGGACCTATCTAATGTCGCTCTTCATGAGATCCTATAATATCTGAAAGTCAAAATTTCTTTTGATTTCCTGTTTTATTTATCCTTGTACTGAGTTATGATTCCGTAAAAAAATTTGACCCAAATCTGCCCTCAATACATTGGATATTATTGATCAGTGAGTAGAGCAGAAAGCTAAACAATCGGACAACCATATCGAGGATTGTAAACAAACATACGCTTCTATTCGAAAATATATTTCTGCTGCAGAGCGATAAAAGAAAGAGTAGTAGTTATAGAATGAGGATGTTATACTGTATATTCGGAGGAGAACATTTTTTACTGAACAATATTTTTCTGTATCATGGATGTAGAACACAAACCAAGGCTTATTATTAGCCCTCTTAATAAGCACCTGGAGTATCTAACCACCTTGAATCCAGTTGAGATGCTACCCCCAAGAGGTAAGTTGGAACGCGTCATTAATTGAATCACAAAAACCAGGTGCAATGCTGATGATTTCATAGGTGAACTGTACAAAAAACGTTTACCAAAAACAGAGTAACAGAAATCCCAGGAGTAAGTTTTGCATTTAGCTACATTTGTTACCACATATTAGCCCAAAAAAAATTCAAGATGTATCATCGTTTTGGCTATTCGAAACTTTCAGGAAATCTGCCTAATCGACGTCAAATGTGTTCCAAGCTTCTTTGGCCAAGAAATTTTTCCTACTAAAACTATTCAAGAAAACTAGGAAATCCGTGCCATATCGTTTTTTTATGTATAAAGTACAATTTTTACATCAACTAAAACTAAATATATGGCCTGCTACATGGTCTTAGTGCTTTCCGTCCAGTAATATTTACTCAGTGAATCTAAAAAACCAAGCTTACTTAACAATAAGCGTAATGATAGATTAGAGAAATATAATCATGAGCATGACAATCAAATGTTCATTTTTGTAACGAGAAAAACAAAATATTAGCTGTCTAATATATCTAAATAAATAGCAGCACTACTACTACTACTGGCATACATAAGAGAAGTTTCTCAAAGGCGGATATCAAGTTCATGTTTACCTTGAATATAATCCGATAGAGCAAACGAACGGATAATTCATAGAACTGAGGCCCTTGCACAGGATAATCTCTAATGGTAATAGTACCCCCCCCCCCTCTCCGGTCACAGAGGCGTTAAGACTAACGGTTTAATAATAACGTCTGAACTTTATTTTTACACCAACGTACTCTGCAGATATTCTTTCATAACATCACAGTCCAACCTTGGATTATTATGCCTAGGACCCTAACATTTCTTGATAATAGATAAATCCTATCAACGATATTTTTTTATCGATTTCATTCTACTCACATACTTTCATATCCTTCTTGAATAAGCCTTGTATTCGTATCCATATTTACGCGTAGTGCTGCCCATCGGGACATCCCTAATGATAGAAAAAAATGCGTAACATAACCACTAAGTTGGGTCGGCCGTAGATAAATATGACGTATTATTATGTTTTGCAGAAACGGGGTGACGGTTCGGGTGTGTTTCTGTTGTATACGCATAATGAGCGAAGCGGGCCATTGAGCGGAAGCGATTAATTGTTACTGCTACACAATTGGTATTGACTCACAGTGTGTAAGAATTAAACATTTTTAGTATGCTGTGTACGTAATATTCATTACTCCACCAATCTCCAATCGAAATATTAGTTACTTCAGTCATATTATGATTATTCAAACTGTAATGTAGGGATCTAGGAATAAGGATCTTATTCATTTATGTTGTTGATGGTTTTGGCGTTGTCTATAAACGTCAAAATATGAGACTCTTGTGAAAGGAACTTGACAATTGGAACTAAATTTTCATACGTAATTATGTTTAACAAATTTTGGTCAAATGTTTGTCCAATTAGTAATATTATAATCCAATAATAATATGTTTAAACTAACACAAAATGAGTGAAATTGATTAAGAAGTGTGAAGTGTATATTTCGTAGATTTATTTCCGCTCCGTCTATGATCCTGCCCTAAGAAGGAATACGCAGTATTATTTTAAGTAAAAATGCTCCCGAAGAGAGTAACATTCGCTGTTACTGTCATGAGGGTTTGTTTTCCTTTGCTTTTCTTCATCAATGCGGGGGTTCTGTACATTTATAATGCCTATTAGGTACCTTTATAGATGTGAGTTCTGTGGAAACGGCAAAGAACTTTCTAGCTGCGAACAAACGAAATTGTGTTCTATCTGATCGGTATAGAGTTTGTAATCGAAGCTTGCGGTCTGTAATTAAAAAAAAAGAATAAAGCTTCGAGGAAAATTGTAGGTAGAATGAAATATAACGATTCTCTGAATTTTCCTTCTCTTTTGTTTTTTTATCATTACAAGTCCAGATTTTTCTGAAGTCCGAACGCTGTTTGAACGTCGCACTGAGCTTAATGTCCTGGCTCTTATAATTTTATTGTCCCAAATAGGGAATATAATTTTTTTATTTTATTGTCTCTGCGTGCTTCGCTTTGTTGAATACTAATTAAGAAATAATTTTCTCATTTCCATTAACATGTAAATATAAATTGTCCATATTGATATTTATCTACTTTTCCCTAATTTTTATTTATTTGAGACCTTTAACTTTATTGCCTTTACGATTGAGATTAAGCTTAAGCTTGGTAAAGTTAACTTGGTGTAGAAGATAACGGGTTTCGCGATTATATGGCGTTACGTGACGTGCGGGATTTTATTTTTAAATCAAAAGGTTGTTTGGCGAGGACTCTTTTACGGCGATGGAGGGAAAATGGAAAATAAACATCCCCGAAATTTCATCATAATTCTATGCTCATAACGGAGGCCACAAAATAAGTTTTCTTAATATAAAGTGATATTTAATACTGAGCTAGGTATTCGTAAATCTTATTATATGAACATTTTCTGGATAAACTTTAGGTAAAGATTAGTGATTATATTCCCATCGTCATCATCAAACCGTATATCGTTCTTGGCGCCTGTTATCGGATATTGGCCTTCTTTTATATTAAGAAGGCTAAAGGCATAGTTTACCACGCTGCTCAAGTGTCCGTGGACGGTGTTCACTGTGCGAAGGAACAACATGAGGTTCTCTGAAGTGTGTAGCATTCCTTTACTGATATTTAATCTTTAAAAAGTATTTTTTTTTTAAATAGTAAAGTTCGAGTTGAACACCAAGATTTGATCCCAACAACTCATAGAGCAAAGCTGAAAACTAAACCACAAGGATATCATCGCTATTTACAGCATATAAGAAGTATTTATAAATAGTATTCATTTAATCCCTCCGGATTACTTCCGCCGAATTAGATATTTACGGTTCCTTAAACACAACCCGTCTAATTAAAGGATTCAATTAACTCTTAATCAAAATTCTGAAGTTTCCCCCCCATTTCATCCACTTCGAAAATTTTGGGGTTGTTCATTATTTCAACGGGTTTTAACGGAAAATACGAAGTTTGCTTCAATCTTGTGGGTTTTTGTTAAGTATAATATATGTTTTAATAGTAACAATGCAACGCCTGCCGTCAATTATTTTTCACCATCGCCAAAGGTTGACTAGTAGAGAATTCCATTAGGCATTAAGTCCGCCTTTTGTTAAACTAACCTAGACTTGTAGGTGTTACAATAAAGAATAAATAAATAAATGCAAATGATAAAGTCGTACCGCATTATGCTGTTAATTATTATACTAATTAATTTAACTGTCTATGTGTATGCAAGAAAACTATCCAAAAAAGCTATCTAACAGTTTCGGAATCCCATTAGCGACTCTTCTAACTTTCCACAACTCCGTAGGTAACACTTACCATTTACCATTCGCTTCCTAGTTGTCTTGTGCCCTATTAAATTTAAAAAAAATATTCAATCTCATTGATATATGTATGTACTATTACAATGAAATTACCCGGATAGCGCTTCTTTGCTTTATTACACATTTTTTTACGTCGATACTTATTATTATATTAGCATTTTAAGATCAAAAACCTTTGCAATATTACCATTTAAAGTTATTTGAGTAAGTACTCAAATTTCAAAAGTAACATAACATCACGCCTGTATTCTTCCGAAGGGATAGGAAAGGGGAGTGTAAAACATTCCTACCATTCAGCACTAATGTTATACGTCCCACCACAAAATGGTGGTGAGCCTATTACCATACACCGGGCACAAAAGAATAGCATTTTCATATGCATTTCAATGAAAGCTCAACATATTATTACGGTGCATATATTTAAATGTTACGCATTAAAACGAGGGTAGTTTAAAAATGTATAAAATGTTCCCAACAAAACCCTCATGCATAGCTGTGACCGCGTGTGACCTCTTATGGATGAGCAAGTATATGAGGCATTTGTGTAACCGCAAGCGATGTATATGTCTCGCGATGTATATGTATATGTCTCGCTTTTGAACGTTTGTCTTTCCTACATTATATTTTCAGTCATCTCCTGTTTAAATCATTATACGGCCATCTACTTGTAGCAAAACAATTTTAACCTAACAAAATAATTTAAACCCTCTCTGTGTGTACTATTATTATTACGCAAACATTATGTATAATTGTATTATGGTTTTCTATGAACATTAGCGATAGGATATTTAATCGCTTATCGTCGCCAGTCGTCACCAGAACATATGTATAAAGCTGGCTTTCATGTAATCCTTTCTCTATCCGAATATATATGACTTTATTTTGCCTTTACTTTACTGCTGGAAAAATACATATTACAGCGTCCGCAAACGTTCGTGTGAACTATAAATTAATGAATGACGCCAATGATTTTACCATTTCCATTTACAAACATTTATTCAGACACTCAAATACAATAGTCATGTTTTCAACGTACCTATGCAGTCAATGCAGTCGTTGACGCCGGTTTTCAATCTCAAATATACCAAAAGCCTGCATAACCCTTTACTGTTATCGTCGGTATCAGATTACGATTCAAGCGCCACCTAGTGGCAGAATTAAGTACTATATTTGTTCGCACACACAAAGTTGTGATTTATTTTTAATAATTAAAATATTTACGTGTTACAGAATACTCCTACTGTAATGCCTCTGCGTTTTAAACTTAATATTTTACTTAAAATTAATAGCAGTTTGATACAATACTATAATATTACAAATTTTAAGTACTTCAGCTATTGTTTAGAACTACATATAATTCATTATTTTCAATAAACCGTGACGTGTCTATGTATATACGAGTATGTACCTTGTATTTCTCGATAATGCTTTACAAGGGATGTGATTTTTCTCAACATGTACTTTTCCAGCATTAGTATATAAACGTAATCCCCCTGATTCTGAATGAAGGCCCATATTCAAAAATAAAACAATTTATGGTGATTTACAATAATAATCGGTTTATATATCTAAAACATAATACAGTTTCATACATAACATAGTTCCAACCTAGTGCAGAAGCCCTAACAATTAGCTTGAAACTGTACCTACGTTACTATTTGAATAAAAAATATTGTTTTTTTTTAAATGCTTAAATACAAATCATTCTTATAAACACAATATATTTTTTATTTATAACAAGTACAGACTTCTCGTGATCTTATAACAATTTATTTATTGGTTGGACGAAATAACTTGGATACGATTGACTATGGAACTTCCCTTCCAGGTAGAATAACCGACGTCATAACCTTACAAAATCTCCCCTTAAGCTAGTACCATTACACCCTATATATTCCAGATCCAGCAAAGAAAGGATAGTTTTTCCACTGAAATTCATATCTACCTCCATTTTAATACTTTCATTACTATGTATTAACGTTGTCTCATTTTTATTTTCAGGTAAGTTATAACCATTTCTACTTTGACGAAAACAAGCAGAAACTTCACCGAGCCCGCTACGTGAGTTAGATTACATTTTATCATGAGCAGGTGTTTGTTTATAAGTAGCAAGTTAAACTTTTCCATACAAATAACTTGTTCTATATAACTCTAGTCGTAACTCTTGATATTGTTCATTTAGAAACCCCTAAATAATTTCTATGCAATAGTTCAAGTAACTGGTTATATATGTATGTACTTATACCTGGTGGGATTTCACGAATAAACTGCTGAACTGATAGTGCTTCTACTTGATATGGAGGCAGCTAAAACGCTGAGTGGCAGTGGGCTGGTCACATCTGTCGCAGAACAGATAGCCGCTGGAGCAGACGTGTTCTGGAGTGGAGACCGCGATTTGGCAAACGTAGTGTAGGACACCCTCCAGCTAGGTGGAGTGACGATATACGCAAAGTGGCT
>DWDT01003623.1:0-12076 GCA_018245595.1 Microceris scylla | reverse complement strand
TTTTTTTTTCAACCCATTACAATTCCACTGCTGGAATACGGGTCTCCTCTCATATTGAGAGGGTTAAGGCCATAGTATCTATTTATGACGCATAAAATTCTTCAAATCAAATTTAACGTTAGACAACAATAAATTCAAACAAAAAGAGAACTAATATAAAATAAAATAAAACTAGACAAATAAAAAGATAACAAAAAGAATATAAGTACAATGTTAGAGTCCAACGAACTCAAGTTATAGTAAGTTACAGGCGAATATTACGGTAACGATGATCTAGTCAAGGTTTATCGTGTGAAGGGGTCTCTAGTAAGATTTTCAGGACGCTTTGCATATAATTATGTACATATATCTGGGTTATAAGTTATTTTTACTATGACCTAGTTGTCGGACCCATGGTATCAAAACAGGAAAAGTCTTACATTTAGTATGAATGTCAATGATCCTGTATATGATCCCGGTTGATCTCAGGAATAAGTTATCACCACAACAAAAATCGTTTTGAACAAACAAACAGATTAAATTTTGATAAACCATGTTTCGCAGTACTCACTAATACGTATCATGTAGGTACATAATATAACGCGACATGTATATTTCCCCGAAAGGATAGGCAGAGGATTGTTGTGCTCCCAGTATGAACTAGTTAGTTTATGTTACATGGAATAGAGGGTGAGCAGGGAAATAATTTTAAGACCTTTTTTATGTAGAAATTTGATTGTCGTCAATGATTTTTGCAATATAATTTACATAGTGTTGTGTAACGATATGCAATGAATAAATAACATTAAATACTTAAGTATAAGAACACTTAAGTAATGGTGATGCATTGTTAAAGATTCAGTAATTCTATACGAATTGTTCTGAAGGTTGACATTGACACTAGATTCACCCTTTGTCGAAAAATAGAAAATTCCAATTCAAAATGCAGAATATTTTTCGCCCAGTTTTGTAAGGCAGAAGAGAAAAAGAATGAGCTTTCAGCCGTTTACAAGAATAGAGCAGGAAATTGGCTACTTTTGCAATGCCTCTGTGAGTTCTCTATAAAGATATAATTGGAAGTTCTTTATTATTTGTATGGAGTTGAAGTCGACAACAGGAAATTGAAGTTTTCTAGAGAACAACCAGATATGAGTATTCTAGCAATCGTTGCGAGCCCCAATTATTTTTGTAATACGCCGCAGTTCTTAACCTGTACCTTTTCATGAAATATTTATATCAAAGAATAATAATTACGAGTAACATAACTATATACATATGCACACTCACTCATACACACATTTTATAATGTTCCTGATTCAAAAATCAGGGAGTGCTATTAGTGAGAGTACAAACGGTAATCATGCTCATTATACCAATAAATGTGAGATATTTTCCTACCTTGATAATAGTTACATTTTAGACGCTGTTATTAATATTTAATATTAAATAGATCAACGTTTAGAAAATTATGATAATATGCAAATATTTTTAAATATACGATCGCGTGTAGCTCCATCTATTATTGATGATAGAAAACTAATGCATTTGTCGCTATTTCATTACGTGATTGATAAATCTATCAGTTTATATCTAGACCACAATGATTTGTCGCTGCCAATGTACAACAAAGGATCACATTACGGACTTACGTTCACTTTTCTTGATTAGAAAATGCATAAACCGCCCATAGTCGAACAAATACTGGAACTGGGTTAGTTCTAACTATAGACACATAAAACCGGCGAACTGGTGCCGAGAACTATGAACAAACGAACTGTCAATGAAACGGTCGTTGTAAAGCGTATCAACTTTGTGAAGAATAGCTGAGAACGAACTCGTCTGTTTCACTCAGTGCGGGCTGAAGTTGATAGAGGTTTTTAATTTGTTGAGCAATTCGTACTAGCCCTTCTATAAAATTTGGCATAGACTTATATAACATGAACTTTACTGAACTTGGTCTGAACTTGGTCTAGTGTTTAATAAGTCTGATCGGTGACCACGGGAGTTGCGGTTTCGATTCCAACCAGGACAAAAAATCATTTGATGAGCATGATTTGTTCTATTTGCGTGTATAATTATTAATCCTGGTATGCATGTATAATTATTGATCTGAGCGTGTATAATTATTAATATGAGTTTTTACAAATGCATGTACATATATTATTTAGGTATCAGTTCTTATATTATCACAGCTTAGCTGATCGCTTAGCTCTTTGATTCGATTAAGTGGTCGTGTGTAGGTTATCCAAATATGTATATTACCAATGTTGTTTATTTTTTTTATTATGCAAATTAGAATGACCATTTGGCATATGACTCTCTATGCGGATTCTGCGTATATTCTAGTGCATACTACAGGCTCTCTATAGATCGAACACTTATGCACGGTGAATAATGTCAAGGCGAGGGGATGAGATGTGGATGTCTATATATAACGAACGCCATTGGTCATTCTGCGAGATATTTCAAAATCTTTTGTGCTATGGATTCTCGTTGTCACAGTGATTTATAGGTACGTTACCACATAAAAGATTTGAAGAACTGCCTCCACCTCCTCCATAACCACTTAACTTTGAGCTTTTTGCCCTCAAAGCTCATTAACGAAACTCGACCTTTTCAAGCCCTCAAGAACGCTCAAACTTCTCAGAACCAATCATTGGACGTGGAAACTTGTGCGTGGTTTCATAACTGAGCGGTTTCAGTGTTAGCGATAAACGATATGCGATATTATTTTTTGCGTACGAATGCGTTTATTATTAATTAAGTTATAAGACATATACTTTGTTTCATCGTACATTCAATCAACTTTTATAATATAACTACGGGGAATTACTGTCTACAAAATCATATCTCGTTTACATTTTGAAATGTTCGTGTTAAAATGTACGAAACAAATTTATAACTATTGCTATTGAAAAGAAACTAACAGATTATCTAACAATTGCAATAATATTAATTTCTTCTTCCTCTTCCGTACATAGCAGTTAGTGAAATATAAAGATTTTTAACAACATTAAATCGTATTATCTTGTACTATACCCGCCCTTTAGCATCTTCCTGTTGAACGTGAAACACGCACCTTATTCCCATTATTACTGACTCTGAAAGCTCTTCAAGTTGTTTGTTCATTTCTCGCAAAGAGTACAACCACAAGTTTATTCTTACTCCTTACTAAGTCGAGATGTTTAGTTGAAGTTCCTTTTTTGTCTACATTTCATTATGACAATGTTTTTGTCAGCAACTTTCTATTTACAAAGTGATCTCAAGTCTTAAAAACACAGTTAATGAACCTACGTACATATATACATAGACAATTATAAGTCAAAAACCTTTGAATTTAAAATTGCATTTAAAAATTAGTACCATTAGTGGCTGGCAGCGTGGAGATGCGAAGTGCTGAAGCTCGAGCTCATTGGCGAGCTATCAAAGAAGACTGTGCCCAACAGTGGACGGGAGTAGGCTAATAATGATGATGATATTCAAAAAGTAAAATTGGCGGGTCAGTAAAATAAAATAAATTTGTTTGCTTAATCTACTTTTTTTTTATTTCTTTTCAGTTTTAAAACATTCTAGTCTCATGTAACATTTAGTAGGTAATAGAAACTCAGTGGGATTCTGAATTAATTCTGTTTTTATTAGTACCCTACTGTAATGGAACTGAACTGGAAGGTTTCAGCACAGTTGTAGATTTAGATCTTAGGGCAATGTTATGTAGCATGAATACTTGAGTCATTTGTTATAACACATTTTAATTAAATTATCCCATAAACGACTTAAGTTTTAACGTTTTTTAAAATTCAAAATGTATTTCTAATATTTAAAATAGAAAAATAAATTCGTAAATTATATTTAAGATTTTTTAATAATTAATCGAGACTTGATATACCTACGAATATTCCAAGGTAAACACAGCTTTAACGTATTGGTAACCGAACTAATCTTGCGCCTTATCTTGCTTAAGGCTTTTGTACATCCGGTAATGCCTGCAGATTAACCGGTTGGGGTGAGCGAGTTAATGTGTTTGAAACTTCGACTGTTTATCCGGTTTCGAAATGAGATAATCAATTTTAGGCACCGCGTATCAGGAACGTTCTGAGCGTACAAAGAAGCACATGTATTGGTTGGTTGCGTTTTATAGGTGGTCATTATTCCATTGTATAATGTTATAGCATATTTTCAATAAGATTTTAAGTATAAAGAAAACTTTATAGGTAATAACTATCAAGAATAATTTCCACGTAACAGTTTATTTTATAATTCTGTCCCTTAATTTTTCCTATATAATATTTTAATAAAACTCAGTTTACTTATTATATTTATAAATATTTAAAAAAATATTGGATCATTAACTAATTCTTACATCCCGATACGATTTCACTTTTCTAATAATGTTAGTTCGAATCTTTCAAACTTATATTTATATAACTTAATTAACAAATATCACTCTTACATTACCCGGCGTCATTTTTACATACCGATTATGTATTTAAAAAAAAAAACGTAATATCACGGCTATAACCCCCGAAGGGGCAGGCCCAAGAGTGTGGTACCCTCATGTTTCACCAGTTATCTTTACGTCCCATGGAATAGGTTTTGAACCTATTGCCCTACACCGGGCACGGATCCTGACACTACTAGAAATTTTAGATTAGAAAGATCCAATAGTACCTACCCGGGATTTGAGTCCAGGACCTCCCGATCGGCAGTCGCCCTTGCAACCACTCGACCAATGAGGCAGTCAGTTATAAATTTAATTTAATAATTAAAATTTACTAATAATAATCCGGCTGTAATTGACCTCCCGCCGTATCACGCGACCTAGATTACCATCGCCTCAGTATCTACTATAAAAATGACAGTGATTTTTCAAAGTAACTTGTTAATTACGGCCGATTTATTAAAAGAAAAGTGACTTGGCTTTTAAAAGAACTTTGACGCGGGAAGCTTATACTGAATGAGCCCACCGTAACGTCTACTTTTTTGATGATGTAAAAAAGGTCAATGAAATTAGGTAGAGTTTTTGCTAATTAATGATATTTTTTAAACAGTTTTTCTGATATATTCATTAGCTTAAATTAAATAATATTATGGAAGTTCTAACATTTTAATAATATATCTACAAATTCTGTTAATGATAGCGTAATTCAAAGTAATTACTATGACAGGAAGAGAAAAGAATTACGTAAGTGTTGTTAGACTTCATTACACAATAGTCCAACTACGTGATACCTACCTATCTGCCTTCAGGGATTATAGGCGTGATATTACGTTTTGTTTTCCAAATGCGCAAACCGCTCACAATGTTTACAATTTTTTCTATGTTCGTATTTCGTATCACTCTTTATTTACCATACGCTATGTATTTTTTACTCAACGCGTTTTAATAATATGTAATTTACAGTAAAATGCTAACAATGTTCTACAGTGGTATGATCACAACGAAATTATATTAGATTTAAAACGAGCAAACAAAGAAATAAAATTGAAACGTAAATAAAGAACGAAATATAATTTCACAGATATTCAGACGGGCCGCTTTATTGCCTCGCGATAAACACGACCCTTCATTTAATTCGCGAATTGTGTAAACATTAATAATAAACAGATAAAATATCGTATAGCCCATAAATTATTACGAAGGAAATATATTTATTTATTACAAAGTCGATGAAGTTAATTTGAAAGTGACGAATAACTTAAATACTTGTATACTGTAAACGTTTTACTGTATTTCTTGTATTCGTTGTTCGTTGGTATTTAATAAAATATTAGTCAAGATAGCAATTATTACAAACAGCTCGAACTTCTACATTACTATGCGTTGGTGGACAATATTAATAATCGTCATCAGTTTGAGGACACAGTGGTCCGTAGTGATATTGCAATTGAAGTTCACTGTTGAATGAAGATAAAAAATTTCTAATGTGTGTGAAGTCCGCCAACCCGCACTTGGCCTGCGTGGTAAACTATGGCCTCAAGCCTTAACCCTCTCATTGTGAGACCTTCTCATTCCAAGAGTGAAATGATAAATGGGTCAATTATTATTATTATTATTAAATAAAGTTGAATGGAGTTACCAAAGCTTTGTTAAGTCTAATACTAGTATCAAATTAATTGGATAATTGTGTTTCATAAAAACGCAAAAAATGTTGTAAGCACAGATGTGGGTATTAGGATTTAAGCTATAGATCCCCGAACTGCGACGGTAACATAAAACATCAGTACTTAAGTAGACGATTCCACAGAACCTGATTCTCATACTTTCCAGAATACCTCCACTAATGCTTTCGTTCCAATCCCCAACTATAAAAGCAATCTTAGGTATTCTCATTGAACGGGGATTAATTATGCAATTCCTAAGATTGTCTTTAGAATTCCCGAGATAATGTTCGAGGAATTTTTCAAACAGAGATCTATTGACCTATTTCCGTAGAATCATTGAGATTTCTAATAGAATTCTCAAGATAGAACAGATAGATAGCGCTACATTACACAGACCTCTGCGTGATTTCGTGAGCCATTTAAATTTCCAATGCCTTGGAATATGTTTTCGTAAATCGGAAAAAGAAATACTTAAACTTGACTCATTAATATTATGGTAGTAATCATTAAATATTTACAATTTAAACATAATTTAAACTTTGAAAATGGAGGTACGCTCTAAAAGCAATTTATTCTGAAATTTCGCCACAAGGCGTCGCGATTCACTTTAAAGTTCAGTTAGCAATATTGCAAAATTATAAATATATTGCTAATAAACTTATTTCTTAACTGCAGCGTTAGCGTTTACGATGCTGGTAGGTTTCGAGGGTGAAATACAATAAGCGATAAATAAGACAAATACAGGAAAATAAGCAAATACAGTCGATGTCGTAATCTTATACATACTTGTATGTGCTCGTACATAGACTTAGAGATTCGTTAACAAGTTATTCCAGAGCTGTCTGGAATATTTATTAAGCTTTGTATTCCATAATTCTTCGACAATACAATGTTCTTTACCGGTTAGTCATATTAAATTAATAAAATAACGCTCAAATTAACTACAATGGGAGTAGTCAAAGACTGCCCGTCTTACATACAACTATTGTCTTTCTGACCTAAAACAATAGGTTATGTGTAGTAATATTATAAACTGTAATAATGTCGATTATTCGAATATAGTATGTATCAGATTGCACTTCCGCGGAACTCTAAATTTTCGTATATACTAGGATGGAAACCGTGTCTCATATCTGTGCATTAAAATTAGATTACTCGCTGACTTCGATGCTGAAACTGCATCAGAAACAATTTGCATAGATCATCGCGTCTAATGCTCAAACGCTGAAATATCAGCTGAAACTTGCAAATGGCTGCCTTCATCTTCATATCAAAGTTGTGATTTCGCACAGAAATTTTCTCTTTGAATGTATTGCGAATTATATGTGGAAATTTAACTGAAAATATAAGGAACGTTTTACAACAGAGTGTCATATGTCATGACTGTCGTAAATATTCATGGGAAGACAATGATAGCGTGAACTTGAAAAGAGTTCTTTAAATTTGTCTTTCTTTGTTCTTTATTAATACTGTAGCACTTTTGAATACTTTTTAAGTTACTTATAATATATTTTTTAACCCATTACCGTGCAACACATTACAACATTACCCATAGTTATAATTTTAGACATGAATCTCTTCTGCTAATCAAAGTAGTTAAGCCATTCACTTACCACGTTGCCAAGTAAGATATAAGTAACATGAGGAGTAAGTCAGTAACATGAAAACAACGAAAAACTCTAAAATATTTGAACTTAAACTTTATATGTTCCTCTATTTATATAGCAAGTGACATGTAATTCTAAAATAGCCAATTTATTATACCCCTATGAATACTAAAGTTTCGAACCCCAAAACCCCTACACAGTGGGACGATGAGATCTACGTAAATAGCCCGTGCTATTTTTGTATCTCATATTTTAGTATTAAATCTACGGTATAACTACTACTATTCTCTACTATAATAGACTTACTACTGTATTACCTCTATGCTCCGCTCTACTGACTCCATAACCTAAGTTTAAGAGACCAGTAATTTTAAACCACAGCACATTTACCTGAAAGTTTAGTAATAAACGAGTAACTTACTGCAAATAACAAAATAGAAGCGAACAGAATTCGCAAACACATTAAGGTCCCATATATAATTGGAGTAAGAAACCTTTTACAATAGTTATAAAAGTCTTTCGCGAAGAAGTCTATATAATTTTAACATAAAATCACGCCTGTAATCCCCGAAGAGGTAGGCAGAGGAATATAATACACCGCTACGTTTCACCAGTTACGTTTACATCCCATTCTTACATACGAGTATGCTGATACGTGTTTCCAATAAGTAAGTCGGAAACCCTTGTTTCTTAGAGTGTGTACTGCCTACACCACTTTTAAAAATGGAACACGAAATTCAACCAGTAAATGCGACAGAAATTGCTATTACACTAGTTGTTTCGTAGGCGAAGTTCAGACGAAAAGTTCTACTGTTTTCAACCGTACATACAGGGTTCAACACTTATTCGGATACCAAGATCCCGAAAGTGCTCCGAGCGGTCAAAAAAAGTAGACACGGTATTGTTTAAGCTGAGGAAAAAATCTTTGTAAGATTGCAGTCTCATATACAATCAGCAACAACGTGGACCGAACAACGTGGCGCGCTTTGGGGGACGCCTATGTTCAGCAGTGGACAGCTATAGACTGATGATGATGATGATGATGTACAATCAGCAAAAAGAGTGAGAAATATTTACGTAGCTTTTTAATCAATAATCGCAAATTAGATTGCTCGCTCTGTATAGTGAATACATATGTTAATGCGTTATTATATGTAAATAGAAATCAAAATTAGAATTATGAAATAGTAGTTACCTAATTAGTTTAATGACATATATTTGTTAGGGATACATTTTAATTTGTTATCTTGTAGTGTTTATATGAATATCATAATTTAATATTATACACCTAATACTGTTCTCATCTCGTCTACTTAAGGCTGCCGCGGTCTCAACCCTGGCCTAGGCCTTGACCAGTTCTAAATTCGAAGTTCTAAAGTCGAAGTTCTAAAGTCGAAGCCAATACGTACTTTTTCTGAGACAAACTTGCTTATTTGGAGAGACTTTTTCATTGTTGTAGTAATTTTTTACAAAATAAGATACATATACTTCGTTGAGATGTATGTACACTAAGGACTTAATTATACACTATAAATTTTCCCTAAGCGAGAATGATGCAGAATAACAAATGTATTAATATCCTACGAGTAACTTGCAGTGCATCTGTGTAATACACTCGCGACACTGAAATATTGTTTCTATGACTCTATTACCGGTCTAGCGACATTAGTAGGGATGCCAGTGCAGTGATATTAGTATCTTAAATAATATATTGTACAAAGCTGTTATTTAGCATGGCAACATCTGTTGAATAAAATCTGAACATTCTCGTAGTGTTTTCTATCTCATGTATGTAACGACCGATTCTATTTTGTTTTGTAACAAATATTAGAAAAGAAGATTGCTATTTTTGGCCAAAAAATTTACTATATAATACTTTAATTTTGTAATTAACCCCAACAGGTTTTCAGTCTTATTTGCTTGTCTGTCTAAGTTTAAATTCAGTCATAGCTTACAGTTTGTAGTGGGGTCGATCAATGTTGCTTTTACCCTGAAATACCGATTTGAGTGGCGATTGAAACTAGACAGATACATCCCACCTCACTGTAACGTTTACTGGAAGGTAGCCAATAGTCATAAAAGGTTGTAACGACTGTTATTGCTTTAAGGATATCCAGTCGCGAGTTTACGTGATTCACTAAGAGATGGCGCTATAAGATTTCTGAATCGCGACAACAAAATTTTATTTATATTGAACATTGCTCGGAATCTCGGATAAAATTTATATCATTGTGGCATCTCTATTGCCTATATGAGTAAGTTGATAGAAACAGTTGTATCATTTCAGCGGATATTAAATTTCCCTTTATGGTCTCAAGTAGCTATATTCCAAACCGTCCGATCTTTATCGCGATCTTGCTACCCTGAAGGGCAAAGTTAGAACGTTACGGACCAATGCCTGCCAACCATACTCCACTACCAACTGTAGTTATTTCCGAACCAATAACAGTATCCACCAGCCTTACTTGTTGATGTCACCTGGCTGACTGCCAGAACTATCACTGTGTGGCTCAGCCTTTATTGCCTGTGACGTCACAGTTTTATGGCACCTATGTTGTACCGAGCGACATTACCAATTTCGTCGTAAGCTAAGTTATGTATATTGTTTTTCTTGTACAAAAGCACAGAAGACTTTTATATTAATTCGATTCCATTGCAAAACAGTAGTTCTTTGGGGCCATGTTATTGTTTGAGGGATTTTTGTACGTTACGGAATAAAAATAAAAAGGAATACTGATTTAGGGTATATTGGAGAGGCCTATGTCCAGCAGTGGCCGAGAGTAGGCTGATGATGATGATGATGATGAGGGGATATACGTATTAGTCCAATGAAAAATTATGAATTACATGATGAATATGCGGGAATATCAATCGCGAACGACTATCTGCTCTAGACATTGGCAGAACTGTGCATATAACAGACTTTAACCGGACAACTGATAAACATACATATGTACATACATATAAATGCATACTTATAGTGACTAATATACATCCTGAACCAAAAACACATTTGTTCTTATCGTGCAAGTCTAGAGAGAAAATGGAATTAGCACTCTCACTTCTCAGGGTAGTTATAATTGGAGTAGCAGGCCAGTATTATTGTATGTATAAAGATAAAGAGTTTATATGTCACATATTTGTTGTTGAAAATTTCATCAGAAAAGAAATGAAAAAACAAAGACGCGACTTTGATTTCTTCTATTCGTGTATGTAATACAATTCCAGAAAAAATTGAGTTATAAAGTTCATTGTGTAACTACTGTATTGATTTGAGAGACAGAACAAGGTTATGCACATAGGCTTATTACGCAATGAAATACCCCTTAATACACAATATACGATTATTATTATTTTATTATTAATGTTTGTCTGACTTTATTCATACTTTCTATGAATCTCCAGAAAAGGTAACCGAGAATAACCTAAAATCGTCCCTTTGCCCATAGTAGTGCCAAAGTCCTGTTAAAAACACTTAGGAATTTATTTATTTATTCTTTGTTCTATTTCCTTTTGGTCTTCGGAACCTAGACGATTGTAGCGGATGTAACGGATAGTTTACAAGTATATGTAAACGATTTTGTCGTTGATAAAGTAAGAATTAGAATGGAAATGAAATAAGTATCAAATTTAAATATTTGGAAATAAATTATGTTATTTGAAAAGTTAGGCTATTCTAAATGATTAACAGTAGGTACTAAATATAAAGAATTATGTACGGCTCATAAAAGGCTCAACGTGAAACAGCCAACGATAAAAGAAATGTTCTTAATGCGGAAAGAGAAAATGTAGACAGAAACATATTATGAATGTCACATATTAGTATGAATGAGCATGAATATGAATAAAATTTTTCCGGCTCGTCGAGACCCGTTACAACATGATTATTAGATAACGTAGGCACTACCATATTAAGTATATACATACATAGCATAACATAAAGAATGGAGCTTACTCACTCCAAACGCTTACACAAAAGAAAATTTTAACGGTAATGATATCACCATCGTCATTATCAGTCTATTTCTGTCCACTGTTGGACATAAGCCTCGTCAAAAGCACGCTACTAAGCTTCGTCCAACGATTCACAGGTGACTTCTAGGTAAGCATTCATGAAAAGGAGGCATGGAGCGGTATGCCAAAATTTTAAAAAGTGGGAGTTGATTATTGTTTTGCCAAACCATAAAAATACCCCAAGCAGTTTGCTGGAAGTTGTTCCAGGCTTCCAGGTTTTATTAGAAGAGATAAGACGGTATCCAGAATTGCAATTACAGGTAGATATAACACGTTAAAATTCCAAGATACTAATTTAAGAAAGCAGTGATAGCCTAGTGGTTAAGAATTCAGCCCCTCACTCCGGGGGTGCCGGGTTCAAACCCACGGCGCGC
>DWDT01003622.1:0-12079 GCA_018245595.1 Microceris scylla | reverse complement strand
TTCCTGGGTTCAAATCCATGGCGCGCACCTCTTTACAAATGTGCGTTTTAAATTTAAATATCACTTGCTAACGGTAAGGAAAACATCGTGAGGAAATCTGCATACCTTAGAATTAAAAAAATATATTATATTTTCTAAGGTGTGTGAAGTCTGCCAACGCGTACTTGGCCAGCGTGGCAGACTATGACCTTAACCTTCTCAATATGAGAGGAGACCCGTATTCCAACAGTGGAATTATAATGGGTCGATTATTATACGTATATTAAAAAGACTACAGTGAAGTGACTACTGAAGTGAAATTGCGAAATTGTTTTTAAACTAAGACTGATTTTAACATTTTGCATTCATAATTCCTTTATTTGAATATGCGGGTAAATACAACGAATAATAATTTAAAAAAATTAAGCAACTATAATTATAAATTTTAATTCATTCAAGTATATTTAATTCAATCAGATTAAAAATTAATATATTCAATCAAATTAATAATTCAATTATTGCAATTACAATCCAATTCATTTAATAAAACAATACGCCGATGACACGGCGTATGAGTAACATCCCATATGTCTTTCTACATACCCAATAAAATAAATAATGTAACAACCGGATGGATTGCAAAAAGAGTTGCCATAAAATTGCCATGCCATTATTCAGAAGACGCATCCACGAATGAAGCAATAACGCGAACATATTGCTCGCAAATTTGATTTATATCGGTTACTTTCGACGAATTTGTCGGATTTTGGTGAAACAAGAAAGTTTTGTGAACTTAAGTAATCAGGGTTGGCCTTTACTGAGAATCGTATCAGGTATCAATATTTATTATTGAATATCAAGAACGGGAATGGTTTTGGAAAAACCGATATGATTAATTTCAAAATACATATTAAAAATAAATGTAATGTGCTATTTTCTAAAGCAGAGTTTCGCATTATTAATTACCATTAGACTCAGAACTGACAGTTACTGGGCAATTGGACGAGAGATGGTGTATACCTACTGTTGTTTTTATACCAATTAATACAGAGATCTGCCCTTTATATTTACGGCTATTTGTACAACACTTTCAGTAGCAATTGGCTAATTAATAAATTTCATTATTATAATTATTATTATACCATCATACCAGATTCATAGCGGGATAGCAGAGAACTATTACTTACTACTTATTTGGTGTTAATATTTATTTTCAACTCTTAGTATAATATTGTACAGCTAATATTTAGCAATATTACATCCAAACAGCAGCCCTACCCGCTCGAGATAATAAAACTTCCCTTATTCCGCGCAGTCCAGCCAATTTATCGCAAGTGACAATATATAAATCATACTTGTTACTAAGATTGTGTTGCTCTAAACTCAAGATTAGATATTTTGTGTTAAAACAGCGTAGAACGAAATAGTTGTATTAATTATTGTTAATTTTAGAATATAGATCATCTTAAGCCTATTGATGTTTATATACATATGTATGTATGTTTCGGCATAACTTAGGTACGACTATGTTTTTCGGGATGGCCCAAATATTTTAAGCCATACGTTAGTTAAGCCGGTACATATATAATCATTAATTGAAATCCTTGTAATATTTATAAATAATTTAACAATACTTGTGTTGTTACAGAAAACAACCCGCAGTTGGATTGAGAGTACGTTCCAGAAACGCGAGTGCAAGTACTTCGTGCCGAGCGCCAAGGATGAGCATGTGTGAGTATTGGATAGTGAAACTTACAACACGTCACATTGCGAGTACAACACGTTACATTGCGAGTACAACACCTTACATTGCGAGTACAACACGTTACATTGCGAGTACAATACGCTACATTGCTAGTACAACACGTTACATTGCGAGTACAACACGTTACATTGCGAGTACAACAAGTTACATTGCAAATATGTACGTTTCCCTACAATCGACTGTCGTTTATACGATCACAGATAGATCCGACGATTTCGTCATCATGACTATCAAGTGCAACGATATAAGTAAGCTCACGTGTAACATAGGACGTACTCGTATAATATAACTGGTGAAACGTAGAAGTACTGCGCTCCTCTGTCTACGTTTTCGGGGAAATACAGGCGTTATGTTCTATGACGTATAGAATATTTTGTAAGGCATCTAAAATCTACTAATGCGCAGTTTGAAGTACACTATGGAACTGGCTTGACAAAGAGGGATTGATGATGATGATACACAGTAATAATCATTTACCAAAAACATTTTTTTTTTATTTTTACTTCATTGCGCCTGCACAAGGTCTTAGTGTTTCAGTCACGGAAAACATTATCTCCGGCTTATATATGTATTTTAAATTACAATAGCACAAGTGGAAACAGGATACAAAGTCTTTATGTTTTCTTGTCCGTGTTAAGAAAATACTAAACATATATTATTAAGAATGTAATCCTGTATATAGGAGAATTTTAAGGACGTTTTTGTATTGAGGAAATACTAAACATGCATAATAAAAATTTCTTCCTGTATACAACAGAATGTTGTACTCTGAAATGAAATGGCAAAGGTCTCCATGTTTTTTTGATATTTTGTTTTTAGCCAGCGCGTAAGCAAAATCATATCTTATGTACATATAGCGAATTTCAGATTTTTCAGAAAACATAATAAGAAACCTCTTCATACGGCTTATACGTGTTATGATGAGGGCAAAAATTCAAGTTACGAAAATATTAGGAAAATAAATACAGATGGCTGTTGATAAAATAGAAGACAAAGAAAAAATCTAAGTGCATAAAATATAAACGTACATACAAAAAGAAAAATGTAGAGCATACACTGAAGAAAAATTTGGAGAGTTATTAAGAATATTACACATGCATATTACCCAAAAAATAAAATTAGAAGATTACAATAAGTAACATGGGATGCATAAGGTAACTGGCGAAGTGCGAGTACTATACTCCGATGCATACCCTTTCGACGTTATGTAGAGTTCGGCGTTGTTATGTAGAGTTAATAAAGCATGTACCTGTAGTGTACTCGATAATCTTGTTAGCTCGCGTTCGCTACAAGATGCTATTATCTCTGTTCACATAATTTCTATCCAAGTTCCTAGAACATTAAGCTGCCGCGCTACTTCATTAACAACATAAATACATTAAGATTGTAGAAAAACTTTCTTATATCTGCACGCCAAAGATAAGAGGCCAGGCAGAGAACACCAAGTACCGTTTGTCCGTTACCGTTTATCACTTTTTCATCCATATGCCGGTTTTGGAGGCTTGTTACTTCCCCATCGCCAGTATCGAACCTATTTCATCAATGTGTCCTAATCTCCAAAAACTTTGTGAGTAGTCAAATCCATTGTCAAGTTTGTGCATTTTAAGTAAAGTAAAAAAAACATACAATTTTGTCTTCCACTTCGTATCGTTATCTGGTATTGGCTCTTTCGGCTTTCGAAACTTTACTGGATGGGGATGGCTAGTGGAAATTTCCAAATCGATTAGCATGGGAGCATGTTGAAATAGGCTTTGGGCAAGTATATATTTTTATATAAAATATGCCTTCTATTAGACAATAGACACGACAGATAAATGTGTAACAAGTATTTCTGTACGTATTTATAGAGATCCAATAATGAGTAACATTAAACTGAAGGATTTTCGATGGAAGATTCTAGAATTTCATAGAAAAATTGAAGCTGTTCCAATATCAATCTGTATACACACTATATTACTTACATTTTATAGCTGTACGTTTGTCACAATACATTGGCACAATACAATTTCATCTTCACGAAAAACTCTTCTCGACGAATTGATTTATTCTGGTACATATTAAGATATATTGTCGTTTCTCGAAATTGTCCGGTATAAATGTTACCGAATTTTATTTCGTTTCTTAATCAATATAAACGCTTCTTTTGTTGTCCAAATATACGGATAGTAGTGCCTGGATAGAAAAGAATATAGTACCTTGTCTAAGTATATATTTATATGTACATATTATGTAAGTAATTTGTCAGTTATCTGGTTGCCACAACAGAGGCTCTGTTTCCTTAAGAGACCAATGGCCTTTTGTTTAGATGTTCCAAGACACTTATTAATATTTATTTGTATTTTGTATGGAAATGTTAGTGATGGCGCATGTGTACATGTTACTGTACCATTGCCACACTTCTTTGACATTTATATAAACACTCGTTCGAGCAGTGCAGTTGAATAGTAATCTTTTTTAAAATTGATATACATATATACTCAAAATATAATATGGCAACGTTGTATGCATTTTGAAAAATAATTTATGTTGATGTTAATTACTTTACATATACATATATGTATATCTTTACAACAGATTCCTTGTGGAGCAGGCATAGAGCACGGAGAGCCGAATATTTCTCACCTTACAAACCTGACGTCCTTCTTTCATATTCATCACTCTTTAAAAAAAAAAATATTTTCTAAGGTGTGTGAAGTCTGCCAACCCGCACTTGGCCAGCGTGGCAGACTATGGTCTTAACCCTCTTAATATGAGAGGAGACCCGTATTCCAACAGTGGAATTGTAATGGGTTAAAAAAAAAAGTCGGGAGAATACACCTTGAGACGAAAAAATGCAAGACAAAATTGCCAGAATCCAAGGCATTCAATATTTGTTTATGAAATTACCTCCGAGTCGTTAAGCGTTATTAACTTGAATTTAAACTACGAAGGATAAACGCGTTAACAGCTTTTCAGCATCTGTATGTTCGTCCAACACTCTGCTAATTGAACGATTGACACACAATCGCCCAAATATTCACCTCGTGTATCCGAACGCGTACAGAATGCATCGAATCATCGCACACCTGTTCCGTTATTAAATTTCAACTGATGTGCGGTTTTTCGCTGCGCACCCGTACGTGTGCTGTCAAAATTGTTTCATTGCTGTGAAATAGTGTGAATTGCAAATGGCGGTCGTTAATGAGAAAAGTGGTTTTGTCGTGATATATTGCACATAATTACCTATCAGTTTGTCTTTCGTTATATCCAGTACGAAACAAATCAAATTATATTGCCTGGCAATTATCGCACTTTTTTATTACCCATAGGTGTCTCTTCATTGACATGTAATATATAATTAGCTAGGTGGAGTGACGATATACGCAAAGCGGCTGGCAGTGGTTGGATGCGTAGAGCTTAAGATCGGGCTCAGTGGCATGCCATTGGAAAGGCCTATGTCCAGTAATGGACGGGAGTAGACTGATAATGATGATGAAGTAATTTTACTTATGTTTAATATAAACACAATATGTATAACAGTCCATAATACGGTATAAAACTTAATGGTCTAACTTTGTATAAATGTATAAAACGATATGTATATGTATGTGTATCATAAACAGTTACACGCGTTGCCATAACAAGGGCGTTTTATCCGACAAATGATGGCGATTTATTCTAACATCAGCTGAAATTACAAAAGGCGTTCCCGCGGTTCTACACAGCCTGTCTATTGAGATATCCAAAATGCTAATTGCTTCAGATTTTAAATATAACATCATCACACCTGTAATTCCGAAGGGATAGGCAGAGAAATATAGTACACTCCGACGTTTCATCAATTACGTTTAGATCCCATGGAATAGGTGGTGAGCTTATTGTTATACACCGGGCGCGAATCCAGACTCGGGATTTGAACCCAGGACCTCCCGAATGGCTGTCACGCTTGCAAACACTCTAGAAACGAGACAGTCAAGTTTTAAATTTTATACATATATCCATTATTGTTTATGAAGACTTTCAAGTGAGAATTAGAGACGAATAAAATGTATTAAAATTGTTACCGACTATATACCCGTATGGAAAATAGACGTACATTTATGTACGTGAGTCTAAAATCTAGAATAAAAATATTAAATTATAGTTATGAAATGCGTTATTTTGAAGGCATATGTAGGTACAGAAAAAATATTCACAAATAAAATATGTTAATACGGAGTGCATCCCAATTCTTGTTTAGAAAAATACGCCTCTGTTTGTAACCTGCCTTTTGTAGTTCTAGTTCTATTTAGAGTTGTTAATAGATTTTTGTAGGCTGTAGTCATCATAGCGATTATAATCTAGTACCTACTTCAGAATTCAGCCTCCGGACTCCGGGTGTTCTGGATTCAAACCATGGCTTGCACTTCTTGCTTTACAAAATGATGTGTGCTTTAAGATTAAATATCAGCGGTAAAAACTATAAAAGAAACCATCATTAAAAAACATAAAGATCTTATATTTGTCCACAATGTATTTTATAAAACACAAGGCCTTTATAAACTCATGTACCGAAAATAATGAAATATTCGCAAGTTTAGGTTCAGCTCAACCATTTAAACCTTTACAAAATGTAATTGCACCATTTGACCGATTCGTATTAACAAAGCAAGTTAAATAGAAGCTTGCGATAATAACATCAAAATATTAACTGAATATTTGAATAATTTCAACTGGAATGACAATTTTATATTTAGTGGAGTATAAATATTTTCACGAATACCAGGTATCAAAAGAAAAATCAAAGTTTTACCATTCACTTAAACCTGACTCCTAGCTCCATCTACCTTTCACATATGTTTGTACGCAAAACTTCTGCTCGTGTTCCAAACTCGAAATTGAACTAGTTCACGCAAAAGAAACCAGATGGCGTTGTATGATACTTTACATTTTGACGTACATAATACAGGATAAATAACTAGGTATGTATACTTTACACAATACTTTCATAGTTACACATTGTTCATTTCTGCAGCTAATATTTTTAATATTGCTACAGAAAAAAATAATAAACACTTATAACCCGAAGTTTATGCCGTCGTAGGAGTCCTGACGTGTTGCATAGAAACACGAACCAAACAGTCCTAAGGACTACAGAAATTAGTTCTGAAAAGAATTGTTTGCTAAAAGAAGTTTACAAAACCATAATAACAGTAAATTCACCGTAACAAGACATTTTACACTTATTTAAGGTTTTACAAAAATTGCCCAAACATGACAAACAATATGCCTATTTCAAAAAGATGTAGGTACCTACCTAACTCGTTCCGGATCATATCACTTATTAACAAATCACTACTAGCAGAGGCAAAACACGGACAGGTCCAAATTCAAAATAGTGCAGATGATGTCAGATTATTTACTTTCTAAACTCAAAATATAACATTCTATATTTCAAAACACAATTAGAATTAAGCAATTGTAAGCCGCGCTGATGTATCTAATGACATCAGTATTTACATTCCATTGCAGATCTATTGAGTTCATCTAGCAACAATAAAATTCTTCGGTAAATATAAACTGTGGCAGTTGAACGAGTAATCGTGGTCCGGAGTGTAATCATAACAATCGACAATCAGGACCGGAAGACCAAACAAGACGCAACTAGGAAACGATCAGTTCGCAAACGATTCCAACGCGGTTAACACGAATAGAAATATCTTCAGTGACTAATTTATAGTCAAATTATTTATTACACTCGTTACCTAACTAACTAAGACTATTATTCATTAATAAATGCCAGTTGAATCGAACTGGCTGGGTGTTAATTCAAAATTATTCGTACTCGTGAAAAAAAAAAACAATTTTTTTTTTTCATTTCGTGGTACGAAGGATTGTTTGCCGTTCAATCTATAAAGCATTTACGGAACAATTGTTGAAATGTTATGTGTTAGTTGATATGTGAAGTGTGTAAACAGTTGGCAATGAATCGCGACACGTTTATAGTTTTCTGCGCTTTCTTCATCGTCGTCACTTTGCAGGTGTGTATTATGAACTGGAACATTCCGATACTTGATCATTTTGACTCAACAAACTGGCTGATTGGTCGTCGACCTTCTTTAATAACTGTCACATTTTAAATTTATGCAACACTACTTATGAAGTGGCAGTGGGCTGGTCACATCTGTCGCAGAACCGACAGCCGTTCGAGCAGACGTGTTCTGGAGTGGAGACCGCGACTTGGCAAACGTAGCGTAGGATGCCCACGAGCTAGGTGGAGTGACGATATACGCAAAGTGGTTGGCAGTGGTTACATGCGAAGAGCTGAAGATCGAGCTCAGTGGCGTGCTATTGGAGAGGCCTATGTCCAGCAGTGGACAGGAATAGGCTGATGATGATGATGATGACTATATGCTTAAGCCAAAATTATTAAGAGCGCGATGTTCACGCTTTTCACTACAGCTCCAAACAAAAGCTCTAAATGTTTCAAACTGACTTCCGTTTTATAACTTATTGTCGCTAGCGCGCTAGAATTAGTTCAGTAAAAATAATAGGATCTATTCTGCTATTATCAACTTCAAGTATAATATATTCCACTATTTAACAGTGTCTAAATTTTTATTGAGAGAAACATAATTTTCTTTTGCCGGTCACAAAACTAGATTATAAGTCATTTATAAATCAAAAAATCTCCCTGCATACATTCGCAAAAATATACACGGCACGGTGAACCGAAATATATAGACTCTGAAACTGTATTTAATACTTCAAACAATGATTGTTCCCATTCATTTAAAAAGAAACTTGACAAGAGAATTTGCAAGATAAACTTTCAAAATACAACCAAATTAAGAATGTTTTAACGTCAATTTTTAACGTCAGCAATCTATATTACAGAACGAACTCTATATTACAGAAGATACTTGTTGTACTCTACATAATCTAATGACCATCATCATCAGCCTACTCCCGTCCACTGCTGGACATAAGCCACTCCAATGGCACGCCACTAAGCTCGATCTTCAGCTCGTCGCATCCAACCACTGCCAGTCACTTTGCGTATATCGTCACTACACCTAGCTGGAGGGCGTCTACACTACGTTTGCCAAGTTGGGGTCTCCACATGATACAATAGAGACATTTTTTAAACATGATCTTTATAACTACGGTTAAATTTACAGCTTATATCTGGGGACTCTTCCACTATATATATTTTTTCCACCCTCTATTCCTCAAGAACTGGTTTTATTTCCCCCCATCGTAAACTTTATGGTATCTTAGTACCTACATTTTATGGGATGTTTTATTTGGAACAAGTTGTATTCATTTATCTACCGGGAATCGCTTTACGGCAGGTATATAATAGGATAGTTGGAGAGAAATTTAAAAAGCAGACATTTCATATAACGTATATTGTACGGTGGATTAAATGCGATACATGAGAGGGGAGATTATGAGGCAACATTCCGAGCAAGGAAATGCCAGAGAAAGATTAATAATCAAAAGATCGTAAATGATAATAATCGATAAAAATAAAAAAAAAACAATATTTAAGTGTTATAAGTAGGTTTAAGGGTTATACGCGGATGATTATTTGTGATAAATGCTTTAGACACGGGCATAGAGAATTTAACATCGAGATAGCAGATGAAAGTGAACGAAAATTTAAGTATTTGCCTGAACGATTATTATTATTATTGTTCTCTTCCTTAAAGTCAAAGAGAAAAGTCGTAAGGGAGTCTTTACAATACTCAGTAACACATTAATACTACTAGCCACCAGTTAGAGAAGCTGACTAAACCTAAAATCGTCTAGAAGACCCTGTTAATGGTGAAACGGAAAAAGGGCTGATGATAATTCTCTAAGTGATTATTAAATGAATCAAAAATCAAAAAAATTCTAGCAAAACATCCCCAACAAAACTATTCAACGCCGACCAATCACAACACCACACACCACGCATGTACCTACATATTTCACACTGTATCCTTTTTCAGACGACAGATTTCCAAGATAATCTAATAAACGGATACCGGGCGCTGATTGCCGACATTCAAGTCCGGACGCAGAAGTCCCACGAAGACATGGACACACTGGTGTCCCAAATAAAACTCCTCATGAAAAACGAAGCCGACAAGGCAATCAACTACATGACTGTTTACCTTGAACAGATATCACTCTACTTTCAGGTACGCACCATATCTTAATTTATTCACTGTTTTTGTTACTTAAATACTGTAAAAGAAATTGCTTACAAAAGTACTGTTTCATCACCATTATCGATACAAATGGGTTAAAATAATGATATATTTCAAATCTAAAGCTTTTTTTTCTACGAGTACCCGTTGTATATAAAATGTGTGATTTCAGTGATGATATAACTTTAAAAAAACACTTTTCTATTACATTAGCATTAATAGATATTGTAATAAAGAAATAATGAAAGAAGAGATTCAATTAATTGATGAAAATAATGGTAATAACACTAAAAATAATAATAACAATAAATTTTCGGAACAAGCCGCCCTTAATAGCATTACTGCGCAGTAAAACGCTTCATTATCGCAATATTATATCGTATTCCAATTTATTTAATTTAACGGGCAACAAAACAAACATTAATACAATAGATACATTTTTAGTAGCGACAACACCGTGGTTATAGCTAACATCTAATACTTGAAGCATAACAATCTATACGATTCTATTAAAATTTAATTATATTGTCTCTAATAATAATTTCCGAAAAATTTTAACGACTGCAATATATGTACATATATGTATATTGGCACTCTGAATACACCACCTATTTTAAGTAGCACTAATTTCGGAAGGAGAAAACACTGAAAAACAAATGAGCGAATTTATTATTTGTTTATAAAAGCGAAATAACAAACGTAAATGCACAAAATATTCAACTGTGGTGTTGCCATTTATACTCCTTTATTTACCAACACAGGAATTATGAGATTTACAGAGATTTGACAGCTATGACAATTTGATCTTGTCATGTCATGATCAAGTCATGAAACGCTCCTATTTCCGCTTGTAGGGTGTGAGTTTTCTTATCTCTAATATTGGGATGACAGTATCAGTTGAAATTGAATCTAAATGTCCATAGGCTCAATCGAGCTGTTAGCGTCTTAAAGTAACATATTCATCTGTACTTCCTCAGAAAACCATTTTCTACTCACGTTTCAATTAATAATAATTTTAATAAAGATCTTTTAAACGAATTCCATGTGGCGTCAGGATAAAATTGACTGAAATTTACATGCATATGTAAACCCGGCTTTACCATCGAGATCCTATGAAATATTTGCAGGTAATAATTCACGACCGGAAGCCGCGCAACGGAACGTACTGTAAGGAGAGTATCGTGAAGCTTCTCGGAGAGAATTTGCAGTTAGCGGATGAAAATGTCACACTATGTTTAGCTCTCGGATACCAGAGAGTACAGAGGTTGCCAGGTATGCACAACATAATCTACCATAAGAACGTTTCAATACAAAATAGTTCGAATCGTATATACTCGTAAAGATTATTAGTATAATTGTTGTATTAGATATCTGGACTTTATGTTATTATTTATCTTTCTGTAGTGTACTAAATGCCTTCCACAATATATATTTTTTATTCTAATGAAATGTCATGAACATAATACACACACACATAAAGTGTATACACAAACTTTAAATCACATTGTGTACTATTGCTGTCAAAATTATTCCATTCACACTTCGTAGGTAAATAACTTATAAAAATAAAAGTTGCTGATTTGACTAAATAAGTTATACGAATGAGGTGTGGCGTATATAGAATAATAAAAAAGAATTTAATTTTAGTTCCATTTTCAAATTCCATTCCTACTGAATATTCAATATAATATGATAATATTAATAGATGTTTTAACGATTTTTTAACAATTATATAGCAAAAAGAATTTTGTTTACATTGCATTTAGATTGTTTACGGACATCCGGCCGCCTCATTGTTAACCTACAGACCGACTCATTTTATTTTGGGTCCGTCTTCCTTGTTTAGCTACCGGTGCCTCCATTGTACAATACAAGTTATGCCTAAAACAGTTTTGTTTATATAATAATAGAACCACGCTTGCGCTTGACAAGCATTCACTCATTAGACGTATCTTGAAAGTTTAACGCTATTATATGTATTGTTGACGTGATAACAAAACAAAGTTTCGAAATGTTTGCGCAAAAATAATAACATTAATACAATTGTATGTAGGTATAACATTGTATGTATTTCTTATGTACAGTATTGTATGTATTTCTTTAAGAAATAATACGTTATTTTTTATAAAATAATAATAAAAATGTTTAAAAAATATCATCATTGTTTTTAAATAACTAT
>DWDT01003621.1:0-12080 GCA_018245595.1 Microceris scylla | reverse complement strand
GGCACATATCCAGACTCCGAACCACTACTAGAAAAACTAAATTAGAAAATTTTGTAGTGTTCGACCCGGGAATCGAAGCCGGGACCTCCCGATCGGCAGTCGCACATACAACCAACACGACCAACGAGGCAGTCATGAACGTTGTAAATGATCAAATTGACGTGCACCTACATATTTCATTAGAAGAAACATACTCGTACGAATATATACCTTTTCAACTTCCAACACTCGTCTCTCTTTAAATTCAATATTACTTTGCCTCTCCATCTTTCTTTTCTGTGTTTGGTGCTGGCTCATAATTTGTCACGTGCCTCGTAGTAGCCAGGGATATTAGACATATACTCCTGTAGCAAAGCTTGTATTATTCATATCTGCTACTTTTCAATGCGTACAGCTCCTATAAGGTTGTAACGGGCTCTGAGTTAAGAGCTAATCTCTCGGACGTCTTATTTCACAAGAGGCGGCGTCGTCAGCCGCGCGCGACCTTGCCTCCACAATGGTTGCAGCCTCATTGTTAGCTCGCCCGCTTCGGAATACATTAGCACTTGTTGTAATGTCACCAGCTGGTTGCACATTCAACGTACACAGATAATCTTCTTGTAGAGATTTTTGCAATAGAATTGTATTATAACACCACGCCAGAGCCCTTACGGAGAACACCGAATGCTAAATATATTTATCCTCACGGATTTGTCTTCTGCATTTATCCTAGCTTAATAACAATGCGCTTTCAATCGATCTATCAGTTGTTTTGCGGAGAAGTTTCTGACTATTGTCATTTTCTTTATTTTTTTCATCGGTTTAACTATCATCAAACCTCACTACGGTCTCCGATCTGCAAATTGATCAGTTTAGTTGCTGCAATAACACAAATGACCGTGTGTATGTGTGGTGGAGACTAATGAGCTCAACGTGTATTAAGACATTAGCAACAAACTGGTCCCGTGCTCGTCGGAGTGCTAACCGTGCGGCTAAGTAGGTGTGACAACAGTACTCCTGTTTCAGTAGTTCCACTTTCGCAACAGCGCACACTCGTGATAACGATACCTCAACAGGGTTGTCAGAAGCTTTTGTCAGGTCAGAAATTCTGCTGTCGTTATATGTAATTACACTTTGCGTTTATTTTGATACTGTCCGTTTGTAACACTTATTGTACTTCTGGAGTAGACGCAACAAGTCTTGGAAGTTTCGGTCATGTGTTTCAGTTAAATTAGCATTTTGGTCTGGTGATAATTTAGAAACCAGCTATTATACTTAAAACATCTGTTGCAAAAAATACTTCTTTATGGAAGACTAATTTTTTCTGAAATTATTATCATAATTTTTTACTTTATTATAGTCTACTGCTGGTGCCTGTTCGTGATTACTTTTGTGTACTGTCTCTCTTACCTATTCCTTTTATTCGTTTTATTATTCTGCTTTATTATACTTTACCTACTCAGAGCTTTACGGCGGTTTTTACATTTGTTATTGTTACTATTACTTTTATTATTGCTGTTATTATTATCATCTCTATACAAATGTTGGTTTTAATGTGTCCAATATGGTTAAACTAGTGACAACCCTATTATATACAAATTTCATCACACATTAACATACCGCAAGGACGTGGTAACAATTCAATACAATCGAAATGTGCTTAAGATCAATTCATAAAATTCAGATTCTTCTGACGACATTCCTGAGTAGCTCGATGATTTAATGTTAAGGTAGGGCTGTAATACCTTTGAATCGGTTATATGGGTAATGACTATAATATGTACAATATCAATAAACAGTGACTACAGTCTACTTAAGTAATGGCTATCTAGTGGTTTCGAATTCAGTGTCCCATTCCGGAGGTCCTGGGTTCAAATCAGGGCCCTCAACTTTTTTTTTCAATAAAATCTTCCTTTACTCCTTACATTCCTTAAAGTTATTTTTATAATTAGCCAATCCGATTTTGACTAGCATAGCAGACTGGCTGTAAAAAGAGCAACCAGCTTACACCATTATTTAATTAACAATAATAACCAACCCACCTTCTTTTCTTGTCTAGATCCTGCAAAATCTGGGCAAGGTGGACCGCACGCTAGACGATATATTCGAGGAGCATCTACAGAACTTCAACAGGCAGCATCAGCAGGCCACCAGATTGCAGAAGGAGTTCAACAATTACATAAGATGTATTCGAGGTGAGTCGGTTGTAATTTAGGGAAAGGGGATGAATCATTAAATCCATGGGGTGGTTCTACAATCCATTACAACGCGAAATAGGTATGTTCATAGCATGTTTGCGGATACTCTTACCCTGACTGCATAGAACCGGAATTTGTGAATCCGATTGTGTCAACCAATTCTTTACGAGTATGGTGAAAAAGGATTACTACCTCAATCAGTTTGCCTTATAGCCGCCGAATCACATTTGCATAATCACAATATATCATCAGCCTATCTCAGTCAAGTGTTACAAAGGTCTCCGCGTGAGAACGCCCTTGTGCATAGGCATCTCATAGGGTTTTTTGCCCATAATTCTCACGCTGAGCATATGGTTTGCATAATTCTAAACTTGAAATATCACAATTCCAGCTGTGCAAACGGCGTCCAAATCGCTTATGGAAGCAATCACCGAGGTGTACGAGAGTGGCTGGTCGGGCCACGACCTGCTGTACGTGCAGACGCAGAGTATGGAGATGCTGTGGCAGGACTTCTCGCACAAGCTCGGCGACCAAGTGCTCATACCGATGAACACATATACCAACCAATTCCCCGAAGTCAGGGTAAGGGTGCATCCTGATACTTTTCAATAAATATACTTATATAATATCCTATTTGTGTTTAAAACTATTATGTACTCAAAACTAATTATAATTTCACATGGTTGTGTAAGGCTTTCTATTGAAATTTTCTGGAACTGTTTATAAATTGATTTATTCACAAGGATACGGAATTTAAAATATTTATAAGACATTCTAACATAATTTCATCTAAATAATTCCAGTTGAGTTCCAGAATAATAATTATTAGCTTTATCTTCTATCTTTAATTATTAGCTTTAAGATAGCCTTATCTTCAGAATATACCTATTGGAAACTGATTGAAAATTTTTATATCTGTTAATTGAATTTCTTAAATCGTACATTCCAGAAAAAGATCGAGAAACGCGGCCGTAAATTGGTGGACTACGACAGTCAAAGGCATAATTTCCAGAATCTACAAGCAAACGCCGCCAAAAGAAGGGATGACGTTAAGGTAACTCGTCTCCTACTATTTTCCCTGTATCCCTGGTTCTCTGCCCTGAATACATTATTGTTTCAGTTTAGTATGGTTAAGGGTTGTTTCATTATTCGTGTTCGTGCTCCTTTGTCTACGATTTTGAATATGGATTTATTTTCACTCAATTCCGTAATCATTTCCATGAACATAAGTCTATACGTATATCCACCTAGCACCTTTATCTCTTACACCTGCCTATTGCCTGAACGAAAAGATTTGATCGCACGTTTGTTAGCTGAACTACATACTAAAGAATGGAAAGACCTGTCGTCGTCTATACTTCAACGGCAAGGGTCGGACTTCGGCTAGGTAGTGCGTGACTTATCTCAGAAAGCATCTTTGCTTCCCAACAGGAGTGATCATCATTTAACCGTTTACATGAGCAAATCTGATAGTGGACAGATTCTTATCAACCTTTTTCGTTTTAAAGAACGTTCATTTTTAAAGATTTGATTTATTAAATAAATTTGTTACCTTACAATATAAAACTGCTTGCTATTACTCCACATAAACAGGTAGTCACTTATAAACGGTATCGTATATTCCCAGGTGACAAAAGGCAGAGAGCAGCTGGAGGAAGCGAAACGCACATACGAAGTACTAAATTCGGAGCTGCACGACGAACTGCCAGCACTATACGATTCCCGCGTGCTTTTTTACGTTAACAACCTGCAGACCCTCTTCTCCGCTGAGCAGCTCTTCCACTCCGAGAGTTCCAAGGTGAGGGTCGTCTGTGAGCCCGTAATGACTTTTTTAACATTTAACTAAAACAATTTTAGCAAGGCTTCTTTTCAAATAAGCTTTTTGGCCTGATTCGAGTATATTTTATTTCCAATTATATTTTTGCAGGTAAAGATTGTTTGACATTTGTTGATGTGTAATTTTAAAAGAATCTAAATCAAATATCAAGAATAATCAAACAGCTGAAGAACCAGGTTGCCATATCTTTTCTTGTCAGGCGGTCTTTCCCTGCACATGCCGAATCGTAACACGGAACACATTTCTCGTAAATCTCGAATACAATTGTATATTACTATACTATTCTTAACTAAATAAGATCATGAAGTTACGTCTTGACTTCGAGTACGACGTACAATAGCAATACATTGCATTATTACGATCGGATGCTGTGGTGCAGGTGTTCGGAGAACTGGAGCTGATCACGGACAAGCTGGCCACGGAGTGTCAGCGCGGCGGCTACAAGAAGGCGGCGAGCGGCGTCGCGCACAACGGGAACGCACCCGCCACCGTACAGAGTGAGTAAACCCCCCTCCCCCTCCCTGCAGACCGCCCCTTGCTCCCGCGCTCGCCGCGCACGTGCCTTAACCGTCACTTGAATACCGTTACAAACGATCCATTTTTAAAATTTCCAAATGTCCACGGCCCATTTCGAACGTTCTAGATTTTTTTTTCAACAGATTCTACTAGTCTCTGCTCTACTTATTTACCTATATTTTCTACTACTTTAGTGTCTTTATTTTTATTGTCACAAGCAAAAATCTAAACAAAGATTCGGCTACACTAAACTGTAGTACCTATAGTTGTAGATATTTTCTCTTCATTTTATTAAAATTATAAAAATTCAAAATATTTTCTGTAACTGAATCTGCAACATTTTTATATATTTATTAAGCTATTGCATAGTTGATTCGTGTTTGTGACTGGACTACAACGTATTTAACAGTAGGTTTGTAACGGTATTCAATTAAATTGCATAAAACTTTTAATATAATGTACAAATTAAGTGCTTATGAGTTTGTTGATATTAGACATTTTTAACATTTTCCAAATTAAATAGCTATTCCCTTTATAATCTTATATACTTACACATCTTACACGTGAAAAATTTCTCGAAACTGTAAGTCCGTGTACACGTTTTGAGATTCCACGTTTTTTACTTATTTTCCAATTTTTTCACATGCATCCTTTGAGAAAATACGCTTATGTAAATTAATTCTGTTATTTCTCTTTTTGCACTTCATGAAGTTAAGAATATTTATAATCTGTCTACTAAAGGAATATTTTATCTTAGTATTTAACAATTTTGGTATCTTCTTTTCTTGATGTCAAGTTACGTGATCTGATTTATTAAAATAATAAAATTATTATTATTTATTATTCCATCTATTATAAATAATCACGTGGATATTTTCATTTGCTTAGTTAATCAAATAAACTCAGAAAAATAATTAGTAGCGTATGTTCAAAAAAGATTATAACATGATATTTGGGTCCCAAGATGATGTGATGATATCGTATTGACATGGCGATTTGGTGAAAATAGATGGGGAGTTGACTCAGATAATAAAAATACGATCACCCTCATATATACATATAAATGATAAAAAATCAAATTATTAAAAGCTTCACAATTAATTTCTATCTTTTTTATTTAATAATACGAATCGTTACTGTCTCACATGCATAAGTGTACTGTTTTTAACGTTAACAACATAACTTACACGTATGCGCATGGTGGGTGTGATGTGTGTGATGTGTGCGCGTGTGTGTAGCGCCCCCCTCCCCCGCGCTCAACGGCGACTCGCCCGCCGCCGGCTCGCCCGGCGCGTCGCCCGGCGACTCGCCCGCAGCCTCGCCCGCTGCGTCGCCCGTGCGGCCCGCCAGCCCCGAGCGCGCCAACAACAACGAGGCGGACCCCAAGCCCGAACAGCTATACGACATCCCGGTCGGTGAGTGCGCGCGTCCCGCCCCTACAGTACCCACTCGTGTGTTGTATGAGGCCCCATGGTACAATACCGTAGCTTGTATGGTACAACTCGCGTGCTTCACACGAGCCTAGTCATCTAATCGATACATTTACACGAGTATTTACCGCACGGCATAATATACTGGCTGGCATATTATCACAGTGCCGATGTATCCACTGTGGCAGCCATTGATTTAAATATGTATGTTGACTAAACTTGTTATGCGCCTTTGTTCTTTGTATTAACTAGAACGCTAGAAAGCTAAGTTGTTTAACATGTAGCTAGAATTGCTCTAATCGTCTGTAAAATGCATCAAACACTTTTAAGGATTGTGAAAGCATAGCCTTGCTCCGTTTTGAAATCAATTGAATTAAAATGCAAAGTCATTACGCAAAATTAATGTACCCCCCACATCACTACCATTGCTGTTTTTATGTAGCGTCATATATCACGGCATATACATATTTATACCACGGCATATTTACACCGGTAGGCTGCTGTAAGTAGAATCATTAGGCAACCAATCACATGCCATTCTCTCAGGATCGCCAGTGGCCGTGGAGAAAGCGAACAATAACGTGGAGGAAAAGAAACAAGTGGAGGTTGAGAAAGAGAACGACACTGAACAGAAAGAGAATGACAATCAAATACAGAACAAGAGCGACGAGGTATACGACATACCGGTCGGTGAGTAAATGCGGGAGGTTTGTTCACTACATAATAAAAAGAATGAATTAATGATTTTTAACTCTACTGTACTTTTATACATATTTGTTAGGTACTTTCGTTTTTACTATTATGACATCATTACAACAGAGATTCATATAAAATGATTCCAAAAATCGTTTACTATTTATCACTGACTAATTTCATCTTGTATTTCTATATTACTTATACAATGTTTAATGTCATATAGAGAGTAATTGAAGAATTTTAATAATACATTATTACAAGAATTTTAATAATACATTATTACAGATACAAAACGCAATAATACAGATACATAATTATACAATAATTCAGATTACAAATTGAGCATACATTTCTCTCTACGAATATTTTCCTCCTCATTTAATAACGTATATAAAGGTGTTGTATATTTATATATTTATCTAATATATACACATATATATTTTATTGTTATTGTATTTTTTTATCTTTATCTATTTTCTACGTATATATTTATTGTATGTTTTCAGGCGGGGGAGCTAATAGCTATCTAATATCTAATAGTCGTGTGAATAACTATATGACTGTGTGTCGTGTCTATATTTATGTCTGGCATTTGTGTCTACCGTTCCATTAACGAGCCTGTTTTATTCACTACGGCTTCTTTACTAATAGTAATGCCTGCATATTTGTTTTAAATTAAATTCCATTGATCTTGTGAGATGTTGTCATATGTTAGATAATATTATAAATTAATGTGGTTACTGAGTTTGGTAATATTATATTTTCGTTATTTCGTTATGAGTAACTTGAATTGTCATCATTTATAGTCATTGTTCGGTAAAAGATGGCTTTTCGAATCACCCATGTAGTACATACATACATATGTATATACATATATGTACTATTATAAGTAACGCCATACAAAATCACCTATCAAATGGAAAAAGGTTATCTCCCAGTTGCTTTGTTACTGTTCTATGATGTGACCGCCCCGTGTCGTTGGGTACATGCAATATGACGGTGTGGTCGGTGCGCAGGGGCCACGCTGCAGGGGCTGCCGGCGGGCGCGCTGTACCGCGTGCGCGCCACCTACCGCTACGTGCGCGAGGACAGCGACGAGCTGTCCTTCGATGTGGGCGACATCATCCGTGTTGTACACTACGACGACCCCGATGAGCAGGTCCGTAACCCCACCAGTTTGCCGACTTTATGTTTAATGTTTATTACAAGACCTATTCGATGTACTGTGGCCACTGTAGGTATGCCCTGTAATGGATTATGCCTTCATGGTAGCAGCCGATATGAATTTACATCGTACATTAGTAGGTCAGATCATAATTATTTTCGAAATCAGCATTCTAATTATACATTAAAAATGTATATTAACAATGCTTAGTAAGGAACTGAAAACTTTGCACTTAATGAACCTCTTTGAACCATCGACTTAAATTAATACAAATTTAATGTAACATGTATTGTGAAATTACAGGAAGAGGGCTGGCTGATGGGTATCAAGGAATCTACCAATGAGAAGGGCATGTTCCCGGCAAACTTCACGCGACCAATCTGAACGCACTTGCCGTCCCGCGGACAACATGCCAGTGCGCTGGCAACACTGGGAGATAACAACTGTGTATGTTACAGCTCTTTCATATTAGCGATAACAGGCTTTTTCAATAAAAAAACACATTCATTGTCGCTTCACCTCGTAATTACGTCGTACTTTTAGACAAGAGAGACAGTTCTAATGAAATAATTTTAGAGTTTAGAGATGTATGACGTCATAGTGCGGAAATTTAAGTTTCATAATGTCATATGCAGAATGTAGGACATACATGCTCATACATGAATAATTTAGTGTTTTTATTCAGTCCTCCCTCTGTACCATATGAGAGGTAGCGAAATATTTCGCTAACACATATCTCAGTATATGTATGACGGCAATGATTATTGTAATCCTAATGGTCCCACATACAAAAATTATGTGCTCACAATAACTGATTATTCAAAATTGGTATATTGAATATTTTGCGTCACTGGGTGTATTGTAGACGCACTGGGGCTATTATAGCAATATCAATAGCCATTCTATAATGAACCGGCTTGTGCCGATGTATGGGGATGTGTCAACATTTGAACTGCGCTTGTGAAGCTAACGTAAAAGAGCTATCAACATCAAAGAACACGTCTAGGGTAACAAATTTTATATGCGCACTCTACATATTCCACTCCGACAAATTATTTTAAAATTAGCCAATTTACCCTCACAATCATATCAAACGTGTCCGAATATGTAGAGTTGCGCAATTGATTTTATTGTTTATAAATTGTATTTAGATTTTAGTTGTTGAATTATATTACACACGCATATTTATTTATTTTATTCTTGTATTTTTTAGAGTTATTTTCTCCAACGTCTTCTCCTAAAGATGATTGACGCTATTTTGTCGTTGGCAACACTTTATGTAGTGAGTGCGGTCAGTAATGTTTTGAATTCATTTAAATTATGAACATGCATTAAACGTCAAAATGGCGTCGACATTCTTTGAGCGGTTTCCTCTTATTATAATTAATTCCTCATTAATCATTTTGTGAATAAAATTTAAATTATTTAGTGCGATGAAGCGTGAATTATTTACTTATTTAAATTTTGCGACATCTACCTTTTTGACCGTATTTGTTTTTTCAAAACTTATAAAAATTTCTGAAATTTTGTCTTCTATTTAATTCTTTCGTCTTTCCTATTTGCTTTAAATTTCCGAGTCTCCCCGTGTGTCGCTGAGCACACTCTTCCTGAATATCTTTGTATATAACATATCGATAAAGCAATTTAGTCATTATATACTGATATTGCTAGGCTATTATTTATTCGATTTAGTAATCAGACTTAATTTAATCATCATTATATTTCATCGATCAATTTTTTAAACACATCATCGTAAGTACGAGCTCGGACAATATGCGAAATGTAACATTGATAAAACAGAATAATTTAATAAAATGGAAATTATGTAGAAAATAAAAATGCTATAAATATTGACGAGTTGTAAATGTATAGATGATATTTTGAAAGGAAATGATAAATTACTACGATATATCGAAAGAATCGTGTGACGTATTACAAATCGAAATTGCTCAGTGGTAATTTGTAGTGAAACTTGTGAAAATTACTTTGTAACGCACGTATTCGTGTCGGGGAGCGTCGAGGGATGTTTTTCATACTAACGTGACAATTGTAAATATACTTATGACGCCATTTCAGTAATGATGTACATAAAGAGTTATAAATGAAGATGTTATTAATGATATCAACACGTGAGCGCTGGCGAAGCCGCGGTAGGCGACCGCTAAACTCATCAATCCGAAGTGACCTTACGTAATAAATTATAGCTGACGAACAATTCTAGATTTTTTTTTTCAAGTATTCATTTTTTATATATATCTACATATATTAAGACCTAATATCAGAGGTTCAGTATTACACATTGAATTTTCACATCAAAATATTGTACATTAACATACACGATTAAAAAACTCAAAGCAACAACACAGACTTCGTCTCGATTATATACATATGTATGTTGAAAATATCCGATGACACTGTTAAAGATATATTATATTGCATTTCATACTATTGTGTTTAAAATAAAACCACTATAATATACATATTTGCATTTGAATTAAATAAGTCTAATAAATAAAATATACTGCGAGGTACATCGTGTACTATCTTCTACTAACAATAAAACAAGTCCCGGGATGATCCATTTCGAATTGTCTGTACGGTTGCAAATAGGGTTGCCAAATAGGACGACTAAAACACCGGCACAAAATTTCACATTTTTTACTTTTACATTGTCAACTGGGTTGTAGAGTTGTAAAGTGACACAGTGCGGTACAAATGCATTGATTGTACTTTACGAAACACTGCTCTGCAATGTCGGTAGAATTCAGACTATCTGGCAAAACTAATCTAAAAAAACATCACTGATCATCGTCCCGGGCGTTTAAGTTTGTTTAAGGTGTTATATACCTACGTATATATTATTAAATGTGGTTTTTGTGTAACGACTTGCGATTGTATAGGACAGCAAATAATGGAATTAGTTACTCTGTAGTGTATGAATCCCGCGGGCTTATTTACTTTTATTGTGTTTTTATGTCATCATTGTGTTAGGGTTGACTCGCATCGAATTGTCTGAAACAATATTTATTAAACGCCCAAGATTGGCTTCGTTGATCATAAAAATCAGCAAACGTAGTCTTGATTCTAACTTGATTATCCTGAAGTGTGTGGTTTAAATACTGTAATGTCCTTCTCAATTACTAAGTTATGTTAGTTTTCAATTTCATAAGAAAGATAAAAAAGAAAATATCATGAAGAAAAGAGACTTTTGTGAAAAACAGAATTTACTCTCCATTGGAACCTTTTTTATTTATTGTGAGAATGTAAGATGTTCGTTTTGTTTTGGCTCAGACAATATTTTCGATGGAGTTAAAGCTAATATGTGATAATTTGTTTGCAAGTTCCGAGTGTTTGTTTTACTGACGTAAGCGATAGTTGTAGTGTATATAAAATTGATTTTTTTTTTGTAATTGTTGACCCTATATTATTACATGATTACTATTATTATTGTTAATACATTTTATTTTAACATAGCGAGTAATGTTGTCGTATGAACATCGTACTCTGTGAACGGCTTCGTTTATGTAGTGTTTATGATAATATGCAATTTGTGTTTAACCTTATCAGTGAACTAATAAAATATATGATGTAATCGAGTATGCTTACAATTAACAGTAGTTTTGGGGATATTTTAAATTGTTCGATAACTGTATTTGGTTTATATACATATGTCGCACACCAACGTGTATCAAAAGTAAGGTTGAAAGGGCATTAAAAGAGCAAAACTAAAACTACAACTTACTAGTTAATCTAGTTATGCTTTATAAATAGCTCAACAGAAGGCGCTAACTTCATTTATGAACTTTAGCGTCTCTCCCCTCTGTCTTTTACAATATTTTGTAATAAACGATGACATTTTTGTATATCCCTTAATTTTGATACAGGTGTGCGGTATGTATAAATTGATTTAAAAATGTTTGACGTGTCTGAGTCGGTATTAGGTACTGAGCCCATTAAAGAATTGATACTACAACGCCTGTGTCAGAAACGGTGCTTTGTATGTGTACATAATAATTTTACACTTATACCCCAATGTTTAGACTTAAGAATTTCATTTCGTTATCAAATTGTTCATATTTTTCAATAGATTAATATTTTTAAATTGATAATATCATCGCAAAACTTATACATTTTGTATTTAACACGAGCAATGAGTAGTGACAGCGATTCCATCAATTGAGTTAGCCATATTGGCATATTTTTATATTGAGGGACATACAAAATGTTAACGATTCATATTATATTCTGGAGGTTATGCA
>DWDT01003620.1:0-12082 GCA_018245595.1 Microceris scylla | reverse complement strand
ACTCGGTCAGACAAGCGCGCGCTGCACGAGCGATGTTCTGACCAGTATTGGCATCGAAGCTGCCGACCCATATGGCCCCTGCGGGTGTACAAGACATACATCCGCCCACGGCTCACCTACGCGGCACCGGCATGGTACGCAGTGGTAGCCAAGGCGCGGCGCCGCCGTCTCCGAGCACAGCAGAGTCTGGCCCTTTGAGCAATCGTTGGGGCGGGCCGCTATGTTAGGAACGACGTGCTGGAGCGCGACTTGAAAGTGGAGTCTCTTGATGGGTTTGTGGCCCGTTGGCAAGGCGTATGTACGACCGAGTCGACAATGGGCCCCACGCCCATCTCAGGGGCTTGCGCACCTACACGCACGTCCCCTTGACGGCTGCCCGCTCACGCAGGAGCTGGAGAGGTTGAATGATGCCGAATAGCATGGTCGACGAGTAACGACCGCAGGACAACAACACCGGCTAACAACAAGGTGAGATCACTGGGGGGCAATTGACCCTCTGAGACTGCCTGGGTAAGGAGGGAATCCTCATTGCCCGTAATCTCATACCCATGTGACAAATGCCGCTGTGGTGTACGAACGACAATAATTCATTCATTCATGGAATGGATGTGCACACAGATAGTCGAAAGACACTAAAGGAAAGAAAATATGTGTGTAGGAACTTTTGGAAAGACATTTATTAATTCTACAAAGACTGTTTTGTTTTTAAACTATTAAAATGAAACAGGTGTAGATTGTCTGCATATTAATCTATTATATAAAAATGAATGTTTGTATGTATGTTATCGATTATCTCATAAACTACTGTACCAATTATTATAAAAATTGGTATATATATGTATTTGTATAATGGCGTGGCAAAGCACGCCGAGTACAACTAGTAACTAATAAAATATAATCAATGACATTTATACAGAAGCAAGATTTTGTAAAGGATACAACATAAAAAAGGACATATTTTTGTCACAGCTATAGGTGGCAATCAGAACTGCAAAATGGCAAGAAATACATTTAGTATAAATAATTACATACACAATGCAACATGAGTGGTGCAACATACCTTTCTTGTATAAAGTTTGACATTTTGAGGCACTGTCTATTATCTCCATAATTTTCTCAGAATCTGTACCAAATAGTTCAATATTAATTATTTTTCAAAAGTTCACATTTTGGTGCTGGACCTCAGTTACAATATAATATGTTATATAGATGAATAAAATTATTTCAATGATGTTACAGTTATTATTTTTGTGTATTGAACAAGCTTTATAGCAAACTGGTTAAAATATTCAATCATTGGTCACATTAACATAGATGATGATTAACTCTATGATGAGGTAAAAATAACAACATCCCAACTGCATAATTACTGTCATATGGATTGCAACAAATCAAAAATGTTATTATTTATATTTTAGTTGTGTTTTACTTACTAAATTTTACAAGTGTCTTAGAATGTGAGTCAACAGGACTGGGCAGCAGACGGTCTTCATGTGTATAACCTTGACTTTTCAAACAGCATTGTTTCTCATGTTTTTTTAATTGGTCTGGCGGCACTAGATGATTTGAATCATATTGACATGGTCTCATAGAAGATTTCTGAAATATTAAAAAAATAATAATATCCACTTGTAGTGTCTGAAGTGTCAAGCAGAGCACTATTCAACACTCCTACAGTTCACCCAAGATTACCTATTTATATAAACCAAGCACAAGTCAAGACTCCAAACTACTACTAGGAATATCTAGTAGATAAACCCAATAGCAATTGACCCGGGGATGAAATCAACGTCCTTTTGATCAGCAATCGCGCTTGTAACCACTTGACCAACGGGTTTGTCAACAAATTAATAGTTCAAAATTATTTTTAAACTTAACATTTCATTAGATTCGTTGCGTCAGTAAATTACTATTTTTACTTTTCTATTGCTTCGATAGCTCATGATGTTCTGACCCTTTTGAAGTGTTTGAAACACTATTTTTTAATCTCGTCTGCCCTAGCCCTAAAGATCTTCATAGCTTCACCGGATGAGACTAGCATTTCATCTTCGCCCATATCTTGAACTCGTTGACTTACTATATAGCATAAGTTGGATGAAGCAAATAGATAGGTAAGCCATATTATTAATACAAACAAAAATTACTTCCACTAAATGTTTGCGATTCCATTGCAAACTCTGTAATATCATAGTCACTTCTATATCAATGTCTTTCAGATATGTTTCTAATGAAGCTAATTGATTTAGCCTTTTGGTTACATCTATCTTCGATTCCATATTGTATAAGTAATATCATTAGGTTTATATTAAAAACTAAAATAACAGGATCACTATTTTAGCATTTGACATTTCGTGACTCGTCCCTTCATTATTATTAGGCCATAATGGTGCTAAATATGTTCTATTTGGTATATATTTCTACATCTATATAAAAATCAGGAATTAAAAACAGTGTATGAAGTTGTAATGCTAAATAGATTTAGTTTCGTGCATAATGGGTGCATATATAAAAATATGTTCTATTTGGTCTATATTTCTACATCTATATATAAATCAGGAATTAAAAACAGTGTATGAAGTTGTGATGCTAAATAGATTTAGTTTCGTTATTTAATTTATATACATTTATTTTAGTTTTTAATTTTGTAACATATAAACAACAAAATTATTGTATATTCTATTTGTATTTTATGGGTGACAAGCACAACAATTATTTTGACATTTGCCATCTTCTTCCATCACATCAAAAACTCTTTTTCATCTGTGGTACTCAGCGAGACGTGTGCTTTTTGTGGAAGAGAATAATTTCGGAATATTATGAAAAATGGCAGATTCTGAGGTAAAATAGTAATACATGTAATAAATTTCATTGCTGTTTGTAAGCCAGAAGTATAATTTATGATTTTGTTGCCAGGGACTACAAAAGTTAAAGGATATACCATTTAAAATACAGACCGCAAATTTATTAGAGAGACGTGAAGTGATCGAGGAGATTCGAACTGTTTTGTCTACACCTGGTAAGGATTTACTCGTATTACAGTTCTAGACGAAGACAAAGACGAATAGACGAAATAACAGGATAATATTGACATGATATTTGTAAATGAATTCATGACTATAAATATTGGCTGTACTACAGCTGTATTGATTTGTCAGCCGGGTACTGGGTTCCAAGTGTCGCTCAGTTCATTGTGTACAAAGTAGAAACTTGTACATTTTCAACAATTCGTTGGTAACATTTATTACATTACACATTTCTGTAGTATATGATTTTATACACGTTTGTATATTTATTGGATCTTTTTCATTTAAAACAACCCAATATAATATAATATTCACTGTGCTATAATAAGAATTGTATACTATTATTGGATTAATTTTTTGACAAAAAAAAAAAGACAATACTAACTTAATCTTCATATCAAAGATGCAACAATGGCTTTACTTTATTGAGCCTAATTTTGTTGAATTCCCAAAGTTTCAGAATAACCTTATATTCAATTTGCTTACAACTTTGAGCATACTGGTATGCAGTATGTTCGATTGTAAATGTACACATGTGGTTCTATTTCTGTAAATACACAAGTTTCTAATTCATGATCTGGTAATTAACACTTACAAAAAATAGACTTGACTGGGCAGCATATAGAGACTCTATCGAGTCTTTATGTCGCCACAACCACTAAAACCACTAAACTTGAAGACAAAAGTCTTCAAAGAGTGTGTCCCACCTGTTGTGACAAATGGAGCTACGGTAAACCTGTCTCTGAAGGAATGAATCCTGAACAAGGTGTTTTAATAGAGAACCAGAGTTATTGATATAGTTTAAAGGATTATAGTAAGCTGAAGTGGTAGTGGACTGGTCACATCTGTCTCAGAACCGTCAACCATTGTAGTAGTATTGTTCTGGAGTGGAGACTGTATCTGGGCAAAAGTAGAGTAGGACATCCTGTATTATGATATATACAAAGTGGCTGACAGAGGATGGATGTGAATAACTGAAGATGGAACTCAGTGGCTGCTATTGGAGGCTTATGTCCAGCAGTGGGCGGTAGTAAATTAGAAACAAAAACTCCATTGTCTTATTTACCTTTTAATAGGGAGACCAAGTAGCACATATTACAAATGCATTTCTAAAAAATAAAAACCATAGATCTGTTTATAACAATAAGCAAATGTTTAAAAAATGTTATAACTAGTTGGTCCGTGTAATGTTACTTTTAACTTGATGACCTTATATCACACATATTTATTCCTGTGATATCTATTGTCGATTGTTGGTGGACTGTTTCATTGGTTGAGTCACCAAGTGTCAAGTCTCAAGTTTGATCCCAGAGTGGAGTTCTGTTGGGTTTTCTTAATCTAGAATTCTTGGTAGTAGCTTGGAGTTTGTATTTGATTCTGGCATTGGCACAAGCATTATTCCACAGGGGGACTCATAACATTTTTAGTACAGTACATTTACAATAAAAATAAATACAATTTAGTTCAGTGAAATTGTCAACTATGTTGGTGGCCTTATTGAGGTTATCTTAATTAATATCTTATCATTAGAATTGCCATATAATCATTTTTCATTATTTACCAAAAGCAACATTCCAGGTGTGATGGAAGTTCATAGTATTAAGTACTTAGAGTTGATGTCCCCTGCAGTTTCAAAGCCTTTTGTGCTTGTTCACTGGAACTTGTCTACCCATTTTATTTTATTGCTTATACAGTCCTATATAGCACAATTTTTCTTCTGTATTATTTTTATTGTCATTTGTGTGTAACATATGCAATTGTTAGTTTTCAATGTTAAAATGTAAATTTAATTAGCAGGTATAACAGAGGCACACATTCGGTATGTTTGTCGTGTTCTGACCCTGACATTGAATCGCTACCGTGACTCTGCATCACAATCATATGTGCGGAGTCTCCTGTCATACTTAGCCACAAAGTATCGGGAGTATACACTTAAGTCTATGCTGCCATTGCTGCTCGAGATCTCTGAACAACTGAAGAATACAACCATATCGTAAGTTGAGCATCTAGTTATTACTAAATTATGTAACCCCTACATTTCCTTTATATTCTGCATTATATTATATTTGTGTTTTAAAATGTTGTATGTTCTTAAATAAAAGATGTCTATAAATATTAGTGTTCATGTGTGTACCTCCTAAGGTACATATATTCCATGTTTCTATTCTCAACGCTTAATATCTCATACGTCTAAACAATTGGAGAAAACCAGACTCTTATCATAATTTACTATAATTTGGAGTAAGTTGACAAATAAGTATATGTAGTACACATAGGACTACCTCCTGTATTGAATGGGTGCAAGCGTGATTGCTAATCAAGAAGTCCTGAGTTTGATTCCGGAGTCAGGTACTTTTAAGTTATTCTAATGTGAAATTTCTAGTAGTGACCCCGAATCTGGACGTGTGTCCAGTGTATAGCAATAGGCTCACCCCCTATTTCGTAAGAGTGCCTTGTTAGATGATTGGTTGAAAGTGTCACTGGCAAATGAAAAGTCCCGGGTCAGATACTATTCGATTGTTCTAATTTACAACTTTAATTAGTGACTCGGAGTCTGGATCTGTGCCCAGTGTATGGCAATAAGCTCACCATCTATTCCATGGGGTATAAATGTAACTGGTGAAATGTAGAAGTGTACTACACTCTTCTACCTATTTCATAGGGACCATACAAGTTAATTAGTGAAATGTTCAAGTGCTCACTTCAACTGTGACTACAATGTGATGTTATGTTTTTTGTAAGTACAAGTAGGTTGATAAGTTTTAAAAACTATCCGAAATTAACAAGGTGGCAACACGAAAAAATAATGTTGTTGAATTTATTGTTCAATAATTATTACTAAAACCATTCATTAACAAAGCAAATTTTAATATTCAATTCAAAATTATTACGTAACATTACGCCTGTAATCCCCGAAGGGGTAGGCAGAGGAGTGTAGTACACTCCCATGTTTCACCAGTTACATTAAAGTCCCACAATGGTAATAAATGTTACATTAAAGTCCCACAAAGTCAAAATTATTAATTAAATAAATAATTTTATATTCTATTACAGAAAGAGTGTGTGCATGAGTGGACTATATGCACTGGGCTGGTCATCTGCCGTAGTAGAAGCAGCACTTAAAGATACTGAAGAAGATGGTGTAGACTACAATACCCTTGTGCTGGTTCAGGGCAAACTGCTTGCTGTTGTGAACGCTTATGGCAATAAGAAGAAAAATCATAATGCCTATTCCTTGGTAGGATACTCTTTAATATTGTAGAGTTAGTATTATACAAAATATTAGTTACTTTGAGGAAACTAGTGCCCCTTGAAGTATACTTGATTTACTGCATTCAAGTTTTGTTTAATGCTACAGGTAGCATTAGTAGCAAGAGTTTAAAATTTAACCTCCCACTCCAAGGACAGGACCCTTTAAGGGTCCTTTAAGGCAGGGTTTAAATACCAATGCACACTTTAGAAGTTATTTTTTTGAATTAAACATTACTTGCTATAGTGTTGAAGAAGAATGTAAAGAATGACAATGCTATATAATACTCTATTAAATTCTCTAGTCTGCCAACCTGTACTTAGCTATAATTATTGGCTATGACCTTAACCCTTCTCACTCTAAAAAGGTACATGTGTGTAATAGTGGAATCATAAAAGATTTGATAATGTGTGTGTACATCAACTAATATAAATCCCTATATTTTTAGATACAAGTGAATCTTTAGTCTTACAAAGCATCTTTCTTATACCAGAATTGCGAACACGGGCGGCGATTGTTAAGCCACATATGCGGCGTAACGACCTCATCTTGACCGCGTTTATTCTACTTTCATCATTTTTTCTTATATACCCAGCTCTCGCTTCCATAAAGTAGCGTTGGAGTATGCACGAGAGTTGTGTATAGCCAATCGAGCCCGCTGAATCAGTCTGTGGCAACTCAACAGCTTACTACAACCTCCATTCACACTATTTCCTGCACTCACTTGTCACCCTATGTCAGCGGTGTACCTGCCCTCCCTGTTAAAAGCTCATCCAAGATATTCAATTTCATCCACTTGCTCCAGCACTGCATCATCAACCACTACCCTTGCAGAACTTGGAAAACAAAAGTGGTGTTAACTAGTATAAATCGTGATTATTTTTTATTTAGTGGCTATGTTTCAGTTACATTCATCCTGGCGTGCCATAGGAAAAGAGAAGCTAAAAAAATGGATTAAGGTATTATTGGAGCAGCCACCGGACTCAGGACCTCATGTGTGTGTAGCATTCTCTGCACTCTGCCGCCATGCAAAACAGATTGGAGATGAGGATATTATTACAGAACATAAGGTATCTATGTGCTGGCTCACTCATGCCTTACTATTGTTTGTAGTTAAACATAAAAGCAATGGCAATCACCTATTGTAAATAAATGGTATACTTCTTTTAAGATTCTTCCTAAAGATTTCATATGAACAGTCAATCGATATGTGAAGTATCCCTGAGGATTTAAGTTGAAATAGCCTGTGTTGGTATAATGTGTTTAAACTAAGTTGTACATATAACTCCTATTTCAATTTACAGGCAAAAATGTTAGAAAGCTTAATAAAAACCATGATAACTGCGAAAACCCGTCCAAATGCTAACTACATCCAGGGCTGTGCAGATTTACTACATATACTGAAAAAGTCAGATGTTCAAAACACCCTACTCCCCTCACTGCACAAAGCCATGCTGCGCAGCCCTGAGACGATTATACAAGCTGTTGGCGAAGTTATAAGGAATCTGGACATTTATATTGATGGAATAGCTGTTGACATAGGCAAGAGTTTTATTGGTAAGTAGCTGGCAAGAGCTTCCTTTTATACTAATAAATGTAAAGAAAATTGTTTCCTTTGCCTTTCTGGATTTATGAAAAACTTACTGAATTTAGTCATTAATCACCATTACACATTTGGTTATTAGTTAAATGTACACTTTCGAGGTACACCCCACATTGTCGAAGCAGCATACTGCTAAAATTTAATTGAGTTGGCAGTTAATGGAATTTATTTGTGCTTCAATACGTCTTAAGTTAACGAGAGAGTATCTGTTATCTCTGTGGTAATATTCCAACTTCACAGGGCACTGTCATAAGTTTTCAATTCATTAAATAAAATACTGCAGGCTCTAATGATTTTTTAATTAATTTGTATATTTTTTCAGTAAATTTACATTCGCGGGACGAGTGGGTACGTGTGGAAGCGGTCCGTGCCTTGGGTAGTCTGGCTCAGCGCGTGGAAGATCCCGCCACTGCACGGGCGGTGCTTTCGCACGCCTTCGCAGAATACAACGGTGCTAGCGGCAAACTCACCTCCAGCGAAGATAAAATCGCTGTGTTAAATGTGAGAGTTCGATAAAAAAAGTTTTATGAAATTCACACTGTAGATTTACAAAGATTTGGCAATAGAAAACGAATTTTAGTCTATACTTCCTCCTTTGTATATGGGCAAAAAAAAATTTCTAAGATGTGTGAAGTCTGCCAACCCGCACTTGGTCAGCATGGCAGACTATGGCCTTAACCCTCTCTACATGAGAGGAGACCCATATTCCAACAGTGGAATTATAATGGGTCGATTATTATTATTTCGGTTATTATATGGACAATGGAGGAAGCACTCATATGAACCGATGGAGCACAGGTGTCAGCACTCAAGCGCAATTCCTAGCAGCAGTGAACCATCCTTTGACAACTCTCTGTGCAATTATATAAATACGAAAATTAATGAGTGCTCCTTGCTACCACGTAAAGGGCCTAGTGTGAAGATATAGTAATAGTACTAGACTGACTGCCTTGTTGGTCGCATTGGTTGCAAGTGCGACTGCCGATCGGGAGGTCCCGGGTTCGATTTCCGGGTCGAACACTACAAATATTTCTAATTTAGATTTCTTGTCTGGATATGTGCCGGATGCATGCCAATAGGCTCACCACCTATACCATAGTGGGACGTAAAACGTAACCGGTGAAACGTGGGAGTGTTCTGCATTTCTCTGCCTAACTCTTCGGGGATTACAGGCGTTAAGTTACGTTTACGTTTTTACTATATTAATTAATATTTATAAGACCTTTGATGTGAATGTTTATATAAGGTAAAGATGAACGCGTAATGTTGCTACTTACTAAACATTGATATTTCTGCTCGCAGGGTGTGAGCGTACTGCAACAGTTGGCCCTGCCCGAGGCGGAACGGTCGGAACTGTTTCAGGAGGCCATCGCGCAACTGTCGCGTATCTTGGATAGCGAGTCCCACGAGCGCACGATCTGTACGGCGCTCGACGTCGTGCACAGCTGGACGCTCATTGTCACGGGGGAGCTGCCCGATCAATTAGTGCAGTTATTTAAGGTAACTCTCTATATATTTCGTCTTTCAGCTGACAGTACCAACTGCTCTGCTAAAAAAACAATATTGTCTAATTTTCGTTCGGAACTATCGTATCAAATTATATTCATTCGTCACATAATATGTTGTACGAGCGAACTCGCGCTTTTGTGTAGCTTCAGCAACGGTTCTTGTGCATTTCGTACAAAGTACTCAACAACAACAGTCACGCGTGCCGTCTATCATTTACTATTATTTAAATTGTTATCTATGAACTCTATCCACCAAATATCTTGTGGGACTTCGTCCCACTCCATACAACTCATATTGTGGTAAATAAGGTGTTGCAGTGGGTGAATTATCCGACATGTCGAATACGAACACAAAATCGCCCTCTATACTTTTAAATTATCGATGATGCAATAAAGATTAAATAAACATGAATAAAGTCGGTGACATACTATGTCGGTGTGCAGAAGAGCATGAGCGCGAAGAGCACGACGCAGGCCGTGCGCGTGGCGTACGCGTCGCTGCTGGCGCGCGCGCTGCGCCGCACGCCCGCGCCGCAAGCCGCCGCCGCCGCGCTGCGGCCCGCGCTGCTCGCCGCGCTCGACGCCGCCGCGCGCCACCGGCTGCAGGTGCATCACGTATTCTGTTACTCATTGCAATTTAATACGCACTGTCCGTTTTTGTACAAATTTATAAATGTGCTTTCTAAGATAACATAATTATCACTTTCTATTATGGTCCAAAAAATGTTCTCTGAGACGTGTTACGGCGACCGACCCGTATACAGGCTTCGTGATAGACTATCGCCTTAACCCTCTCATTCTGAGAGAAAAGCCGGGTCCGATGACGGTGAAACAATAAGAAGGTTCAAAAAATCTAATGTCCTACTACGCCGTTTATTTTATTACATAAAAATAATTTGACGTTAATGGCTTATTCCTTTCACGTGTGCCCTCAGCCTCTAGTGGTGAGCGAGGGGGTGGCCGCGATGCTGGCGCTAACTCTTATGGACGAGGATCGCGAGCTGCCGAACAATGCGTCCGCGTGGTCTACGCTGATGCATCCTGAGAAGCACGTACTCCTCCACGATCGCCTCTTGGGCGCTGCCACCGATGACGGTGAGTAGCGAGCACAAAAAAGGGCAGGGACGTGGTCAATAATATATTCTATAGTCTCTGACTGTTGCAATAGCGACGTAAAGACGAATAAAATAATTATGTTGCAACTTGTGCATTCTGCAACGTTATAAGAGATTTATTCAATAGTAATACTGAATTTTGCATATTTGTATGTACGGGTTTGACCGTAGTTGTTTAAATGTATTTAAAATAAAGATAAGTTTGAAACTATAAATATTTATTCCTTAAAATGAATAATTACGAAACTATAAAACATAAACTGCTTAACTAAATTATTGTTAATTGACGGATGAGTCAGCGCGGTAAGCTTAATGACTGGAATCGAACTCGCTAGTTTTTACCTAAAATGAATTGACATAGCGTAAAATGCGGACTAAATGAAATACTCTATGAGCGTTGCCCGTACATTATATTCTCATTTTAAGCAACAATAAAAAATATAAAACAATGTATACAATTTGGTTTAATCTAGCTATGTTTATGGCTATTTTAAATATTTCACTAGCCTGCTATAAGGAATCAGATAATATAATATTATCTGTTATGAAAAGGTCATTTTTAAATGTTATAATTTTCACCACTAACAAATTACATCTATCCACTCGGGTATTTGCTAAATGTCGCTTCCTTTCATTCCTGCTCCTATTGAATATTTCAATCTTCAATATTTTTTTAAACTCTGTTTACTTAACATATTGTAACGAATTGCTGTATTTTTATCCTGTCGTAAATGATGATTTTTAAAATCATCTTGGTTTTTGAATGAAATAAATTTAAAACATATAAAATGGCAACCGTTCACTACAATACAATGTAGATTACGCAATCAAAGTAACTCACCACGGATTCCCCTCCTCGACGATAAGATTCGAGGAGATGTCTCGCCCTCGTTTTAGGTTCCTCAGCGCCTAGCATATCGGGTAGCACTATAACATTTACCCCTTTATAGTCCTAATACAGGCGGTGGTGCTCTGCCGGACCGTCCTGGAGCGGTACGGCAGCGCGAGCGAGGCGCGCGGCTCGCCTGTGCACCGCGCGCTCGTGCTGGCGCTGCTGAGCGCGGCTCGCGGCGTGCGGCGCGCGGCTGCGGCCGAGACGCGCGCGCTGCTGGCGGCGCCGGCGCGCGGCCCGCTGGCGCGCGCGCTGCTGCACGCGCTGGCCGCGCTGCTGCGCGACGCTGCGCCCGATCACCTCACCGGCAACATCCTGCTGGACTGTGTTCAAGTGCTGTGTTCATTTACAGGTCAGCCATCAGCCCATTTGCTTATTTCTTATTATGGTATTATCCACTGCACTCAATAATGAAGTATCCTATATATCGGCCGGATTCATTCATGTTTTTATGTTATTACTGACTGATATCCACAACTTACGCGCGAGGACAGGACGCGATGACGCTCATTGAGGGAATGTCCAGCAGTGAACTCAGATGGGCTAATGACGATGACGGGCGATCAATACATATTTATGTTAGTTATATAAAAAAGTAGCGCCGGACGTGCCGTTTAAGGGTGCGTTTCCACTAGGGATGAGCGAGGATGCGTAGCGAGGAATGTGTTTGTTAAGAACCAATAGCATCGCT
>DWDT01003619.1:0-12085 GCA_018245595.1 Microceris scylla | reverse complement strand
GTACTAGAAATTCTAAATTAGAAAAATCCAACAGTATCTGACCCGAAATTTGAAACCAGAACCTCCCAATCGGCTGTCGCGCTTGCAACCACAAGACCAACGAAGCAGTTTATTAATCTTAACATTTACTTCAGTACGTTTGACGTAATACAACACACAGTGACACGTGTCACAAACAATCATGTGCTTAAATTTCCCTCACTGTCGAGAAAAATAATATTATTTAGCATATATATAAAATAACACTTTTAACAGCGGCATTTATTAACGTGCCATCGATCATTATTAGAGTATTTTACTCCTAATAAAGTTTTTATGGTTGATAACTAATTAATAAATAGCGCAGTGACACTCGGGGGCGAAAATAGTAAAACGGAAAATTGTCAAAAACTTTTGTGACATTTTGATATTACATCTACACTTGTGCCATGACCAGCTCTTCCATACTTTTCTAGAGTTAGCATAAATTATTGCCTAACAACATGGTTTTTTTCAGTATAGTTCAACACCTGGCCACAAGTTTCCCTGTTGTAAAGCAAGTGTGGCTTATGGTGTAGCGTGCTTGCTTAGCAAGTACCTATTCGCATTACCTTTGATAAGTAATGTGTAAATATCATAGCGTGTACATATGTGTATAGACGATGAAACATACTTTGAAAGCATTTCACAACAGAGCAAGCAATGGTAACACGTAAAAAACATCAGCATACCCCAAACGTACGGGAAACGTGATCAGCATGGTATATAGCCACTTGGTAAGGTGAACAACGGAAGTCTAGTTTAGTTTTAGATGTGCAAAAGAAACAGCAAAGTACGGCTCATTCGCGCCACACAAGTTGACAAAGTGAAATACTTCGATTTTATCTGATTTCCGATTATTAACATCATCTATTATAATCTTTATTTATCACCATCTTCAGGGCATCTAAATGTATGTATGTAAAAGAAACATTAACTGATCATCCACTGTCCTGATAACATGGTTCTATGGTTATATCATAACTATGGTTCAAGATATAGGATATATTTAGCGACGAGAAAATCTTATATTCCTACAGGAACGCCAGAAAAACTCCATGTAGCTAACTGGTTACAATAAAATAAACTACGCACGAAGATATTTACCATTCGTGTTGTCCTTAATTCTGTTATATTTTCCTCCATTGAGTCTATTTGCGTAAAGGAAACCTGGTTCCGATTGAACTGAGGAAACAATAAGACGGGGTGACCAACAGGAAAAATATTTAATATATGAGAGCGGAGCAGAAATGTTGTTATGACAATTAATTTCAGAATTTGAAAATTAAAGCCTACACGCCTCCTAGGAACCAGAAACATTTCCGATATCACTATTAAAGAGGTTATCAATATATCAGGACTACATAACTTCAAAGGAAAAGATTTTAGTAAGCCTACATAATAAGATTATACATTATGTTCTCCATAATGACCTCTAAAGTCCTCCAGTGACCTCAAAAGCCCTCCAACCCGCACTTGATCAGGCATGACAGACAGAAGCGTGTAGAACATTAAGAGTGTCGCTGATGATGACAAGAAACAATGCTGTTTGACGCTGATTGGATAAGGTTTACAAGTAACTCATGAAATAGCTATTTTACTAAAACGCTAACTACCCTGTGATAGATTCCCTAATAGGTCTGAGCTTTGAGATTAGATCTTTTAACTCGATTATCACGTCACGGAAATGCCAATTTTAATCTAACCGCATCGGACAAGCTACTCCATCATTGGTCTAATGGATAATATTTAGGCACACTAAGACAATATGTCCATACAGTTATGTACATGTCTTAGCTAGCTCTCTCTTTTAAATGAATTTCAAATTAAATTTAGAAACAAATCTATTATGCTTTTCCTTGTCTGTATTTCTTCGGATACTTCAAATGTCTTGAGAGATTTTTTTGTAAGCTTAAGGTGTGCAGTTTTCCACAGGACGTCCACCTTCATCGTTATGACATTTGACCAACTGGTTCTGCTTACGTAATACTAAACACAAATGATCATCATTGTACACCAATGATTTATACAACAATAAAACGCTATAATACAATTAAATGGCGGAGTTAGTGCTATACACCGACCTCTTGTGGACGTGACTACAAATTTATGTGGGGCCTGGAATTGGTAAGACACAGGTAAATGTTCAAGTGTTATATACACACACAGACACACATACTCACACACACGCGCACACACACACACACACACACACACACACACACACACACACACACACACATTCGTATACACATATGTATGTAAGTAATTTTATTCTGGGGGGTCTCGAATTTAAATATCTGGAATGCAACTCCGGCTTCACAACTTTATTTACGATTATAAGACTATAATATCACTAACTACAACGGCGAAGGAAAACCTAAGGAAAACTGGACGCCTTAGGATACTCCGCCATGGCCTCAATTATTCTTTCTTGCATGTGAACTGTTCCAATGCATACTTGAACAGCGTAGTAGACTGTAACTCTTAACTTAATTTTTGTCGATCGGAGAGAAGCCCAGCGTCTAAAAGCGAAACGATAGTATTCAAAGCTGCATGGATTTTAAAATGAAAAGTTTATAAAGCACCAGTTCAAATAAGATGATAATTTAAAAATAATGCTCAATTAATTTAATTATAATTATCCTCGGCATGTAATCTTGAAATCTTATTAACCATCTCTTAGATCTTCGACGCAGATAATAAAACATATTTATAGTCACAAAAACACCATCGAATAAGTAATACATTTTCAAAATTGCCACTTTGTTTCTAGAAAGACAACGATACTTTCGTCTTATTTTATGCTTTAGGTTTTAACTGTTATATTACAAACACATGAGTTGTAAAGTAAATAATTAAAACATAATTATTACTAGTTTTCATCCTTCTTTAAATAATGTCATAATGCGTAACTCTGATTTTGGAACTGATCTGAAACACCAATTTTGGCATAGACTGTTACTAAACAAAACTCTATTGATATAAAATATATTGACCAAATAGGTAGAGTTCTGACTGATGGGGGACTACGAAAGCGGCGTGCATGTCGGAAGAGAGTGATGAATGTGGAAGAAGCACGTGAAGTCTACAAGGACAAATATATTTGGCACTGACCTGACTTGAAAATATGTATGTACATATACATTTACTAAAACTTGAAGAGAAAAGTGCGAACAATTCAGAGAACGACACAGAACACGGTGTAGCTGCAGAATAGAAAATTCGAAGAGAAGGTAAGCCAGTAAGTCAATTGCTAGTACATACATATTTAAGTAAGTCAATATTTTTCTTGCGCGCAACATGTACGAAACCGGTTTTTGAGGGTGAGGCAGGAGTTAGTATGTACAATGTGTACAGACTTGAAACGTATTACAATGTTTACATAACTATTTATACATAGATTGCACCATCAAAATAAACATCAACACGAGTTATGTCATCTCATGACGTTGAAGGCAACACTAAAAAGAGTTCACTTAAAGGAAATACTGACTCCCCACTTCCCTATAATGAATGACGAGTCTGCTAGTCCAGTGGTTAAAGGCCGTGACAGCTAGGCCAGGTTTCGTGGGTTCGATACGCACCATGACAAATATTGTGCAACAGGAATTAGAATTTGTTTTGTTTGGGTATATAATTAGTATATATTATAAACGTAAACGTAACTTCACGCCTGTAATCCCCGAAGAGGTAGGCAGAGGAATGCAGAACACTATATTATGTAGATATATATTTCGACATATTGTAAAAAAACAATCCACTATTTCTTAAATTAAGCTCTAAAAGAAAAATGATAGCGAATTTAAGATTGCATAGAAAATATTAAGTATCATTATAACATCGAAACACCGGGTCAGTTACGAGGTAAATAGAGTCACTAGATCCAAATATTAATGCTAACGAAACAGACGCGATAGAAACTTCTACAACGTAGAATAATACTATAACGTAGTATGAACGTAGTATTAACTATTATCATATTGTAAACAGAACCGCTAGCGTCAAAATTATTAATGCTTACAAAAAAGAGGCTATAGAAGTTTCTAGAATGTAGAATAGATATTCAATGTACCAAGTCTATGCAATAACTCTACATTTTGGAATTGATGAGGTTGACATTTTCAGAGTATATAACTATGCTCACCTTCACCGTGTCGCTTAAGGGCATAAGGTCAACAGTTGACCTTAATTCGATGTATCTTAAGTATTCGTAACGGTTAATTAAGTGTGACCCTAAACCTTTTTATATACGTATGTATATATCAGCTGTGCATTTTATATTACTACGGGTCGCCCAATGGTCGAAGCTCTCCATAATTCATGTCAATTTTAAATTTACACGTTACTAAGGTTCTATTGTCAGATACTGCACTAAAGCCACACGGTTATCCCCTTAAAAGTAATTATACAATATTTAAACAAAAAAGAAAACCGACTAAAAAAGGAGTTAGAGTACTAAAAAATACCTTTTTGAAGTGAAAACTTCACAAAGCTTCAAACTAGAGGTTGGTGAAATATATATTTATTTACTAATGCGTATAACGTGAACGTATGAGCCAGTTTCCAAAACAATTGCCCCACGATCTTATGCTCTACGAGGTTGATTGAGAAAAATGTTCGAATTTAACGAAGTTCGAAATAACTATTAGGTATTTAAAAAAATCATATTACGGAAATGAATGGTTTCAACATAAACGTTTCAGCGATTTCAACGTGCAAAGTGATACTGACAGATTAGATTATTTTCATACTTGTGATGTTAAATATAGATTTGTTTAGTGTTATATTAATACAACTGCAATATAAATATGGCAACGAGCTTGCGTATACACATACATACAAACATATATACATATATGTATGTTATATCGGAATGCATGCCAACAGGTGGGTACATCACTCTTTATAATGTAAACACGTTATAATATTGATTGGTATGATACAGTATGACAATGTATGCTTCGTTGGTCGAGTGGGTGCAAGCGCGACTCTGATCGATGTCCTGGGTTCGAACCCAGGGTCTGGCATTTTTGAGTTTTTCTAATATAGATTTTGGATTAGAAATATCATGTTGTGTCTCGGAGTCAGGATATGCGCCTTCAGTATATGACAATAGGCCCACCCCTTATTCCATGAAAGGACGTAGAATATAACAGCTGAATCGTAAAAGTATATTACGAATACTTTCTTCTGTGTACCCCTAGGGTAATACAGTTGTGAATGTAAAAAAATGACTATACGTAGTAAATATGACAAACTATTATATTTCAAAAATTACTCATAATTAGTACCTGTCTGTCTATTATCTTTATTACTCCTGTAGTAATTAGGCAGTATGGATAATTTGAGCGCTTTAAAATGGCATTTTTGTTAGACCATTCCACTTCTTATGCTAAAAACCTCAGATTCATTAATTACAACGAAATATTAACAGATATTACTTAGGTATTAGCTATATATAAAAATGAATGTTTGCATGTATGTTATCGATGAACTCAAAAACGACTGTACCGATTATTATGAAAATTGGTATATACATGTATTTGTATGTTTGCGTAGCAACGCGTGCCGGGTACAGCTAGTTAGCTATAAAACAATAAATTGTAGAACATGTCGTAGTAAACATAGATTTTAACTCCCGATGAAAGAAAGAGGGGTGATATTAGTTTGCAATGTTTCTATACGTGAGTGCGTATGTCTCTGTCGTAGCTCGTAAACGAATGGACCGATTTTAATGCGGTTTTTTTTTCAAGTGCACATTATCGAGATAGTTCTCATTAGTAATATTGGGACACATGGTGTTAATGACAGCCAAACTTGTAAAGTGTATATATTTTATATACATAATCCGTCTATTTAACATATTGAAGATTTTAGAACATGCATATCATGTCGGTACATGCATACATACATATGTATATAGACATTTTTGAATATAGCACTTGAATTTATTACGTAGTATGTAATTAAAATTAGGTGTATGTAACGCGTACTTACATAATGTATGTACATGATCTTTAGAACTTTTAAACTTTAACAAGATATATGTAGTTATGTAGATTTATCGAAGTTTTCGCGTGTAACGCACCAAGCAGATGACCTTCAGCGAAGAATTTGTATGTCAACGATCATGAGTTTTTCCTCTTCAGTAATGTTAATGTTTTTGGGACCGCAGATACAGGCAAAGTATGCAACTCTACATCAATTATGTCTGTACAATATTATGTATGCGTGTATAAAAAGCGATAATTGTAGAAGAAGCACGTCAGCTTTGTAACGAGAGATATTTGCCATTTGGTGCTCTCTGCCTACTCTATAGAAAATCTGACGTGATGATATATTAATAATAAAGTATAGTAACATATGTATTGACGTAGTTTCACTCACATGGTTTTAAATTTAAATTCGATTAATTTAAACCTTCATTAAAATAAAGATATTATGCTATATAAGGGTTAGTGAAGTGTCAGCTCTGTAGAGATATCTGGCACTCAGTGTTCTCTACCTACCACGTAAGGGGCCTGGTGAGTGTATAATAATCCTAATCACATCATACCGTTTTTTTATTATCATTACTGTTGGAAATTTATAAATAAACATAGGCTTACTAAATTACATGAAAGACTGTTTTATTCTTCTCGATTCTGATTTAAGTCACTCTCTAAAAATTGTGTTACGTACAAATGATATTTATTTATATTAGAACGGGTAGAAATACGAAAGAAATCATTTAAGAATGTAAGGTTTTATATGTATTAGTAAGTATTCTGCAAAGACTATGTAAGTTTAACAAAAATAAACATTATTTCAAAGTCACAGACACTCTATATAATAATGTATATATTTTATGAATAGTTAAAAATATTATCATCTATGCATATAGGACTATTTGTCTAGAACTGTTTGAACTATCAAATGAATTGTTATAGTGTCACGCTACCTCCCTTACGAGGTAGGCGGAGGAGGTTAGTTCCAATTATATTTTTTTGCCTTACAAACCTGACGTGCTTCTTCTAAATTCTTAAATCTCTTCAAACAGTTACGTCTCTTTCGGAGGCTTCCGACTCCCATATTACCCAGTATCAAACGTATTCGGTCAAGATAGGCCGTGTTATAAGATATGTATATATAGGTATGTGCAAACAACACAATAATGATAATAAAAGGAACGCGATCACCTCACTTTTTATAAGTAGGAAAGCGTGCGACCATTTCCAAATGTGGACTATACATTTTCAAATGTGGACTATACAACAATATACTCATATACTAACTACCTACTATTAGGTACCAAGCCAAACACTGCAGTCTTCTCAGCAATTGTTGCTAAATTATAGTCTTAGTAACAATTAACATTAACTGAACTAGACTAACCCTTCAGAAATGATCGAAAATAGAAATAAGTAATAGAAACTGACTCAGAATCTATAGGCAGCACTGCCCACTAGTGACTGCTGCCTGCTCGTTTGCTACTCCCTTGATATGAAAAAATTGTCTTTATATTGTTTGACCAAACTTCTACTGAACCCAAAATTATTTGTATTATTCAACATTAAATTCTCAATTTAGATTGTATTCATAAATAGAAATCTATGCTATAAATATATCAGTCAATTTTTTATGGATATCATATGATAAAATATCGTTTGATGTTTTTATTGATTCTCAAATCGATAAACATCCCTGAATATAAACAAATCCTAATACGAACTGTTTATAAGACCTACAATAATTCTCACTGGAATCCGAATAGTCAAATTGAACACTTTTAACGAAGTCCACAAAACACTGGATTGTTCTTCCGTATATATACAAAGGTTTTTGTTATGTTTTTTCTGTCACCGTTTAATATTTACGAGGATTTTTATGGGGGGACGACACGTGTATAATTCGCGAGCGCCGGGCGCGAACTAACGCAATGTTTCCCGCCATTTCTGGCAACTACTCCAGTCATGATCTGATACCGGAATCACACTGCGGGCTTTAATTATTTAATCAACCTATGAAAGTATGTGTCACTTCAATTAAATTGTAAAATTATCGCTTAATCTAATCTAGCTATAAAAATAAAAAGATGACTAAATGTTACTTTTCCTGACTATTTTGTTCTATATCAATAGCATTGATAGTTTGAATAATTTCCAAAATTAAAAGTAGGTTCAATATAAAATCATTATAGATAATAGTGGTGGCAGTTGAGCGCTTGACAATATTGCTTTAAAATTCTATTAATAAATACATGTAAATGTTATTGTTCCTTGAATAAGGTTATATAAGAATTAGCAAAAACAGACTACAGGATGTAAATAACAGTGATGCATCTGTGTCAATAGAAAAAAATGTAATAGGTACCTACATTTGGCGCGAAATTAATCGACTCTCACAGCTAACAATAAGTAATTAGCGCGTAAATCGTTGGTAGGTACTTACAATGCAACGTCAAAATGTCATATAATTTTCGATTTCATCCATCTTGTTTCCGCGTTGTCTTTTCGGTACGTTTCCATGGCCGTCATGTTGTGTGATGTAAGCGTTATTCGAATTTTGATGAGTCTCCTTAGCTCATGTATGGATTAAATTATTTTACAAAGCATAGGTGATTTTTATCACACACGGATTATTAAGATATACGTACGTAAATATTATTGTTGATACGTTTTTGTTTCACTATTGATGTGAAACATCTATAGCCGCGGATAAAAACAATTATTGGCGTGGCGACGCGTCACCATGGCAAGCATCGCCACGCTATATGTTGTCTAGTCTAATACCGTCAGAGGCAATATCAAATACAACAATTACAGAAATCGCTGATTACAAAAATTGAGCTATGGCAATTTGAAAGAAATTTTTAAATTTTGTATTTAATTAAAATATTTTTTTATTAATTAAGCAATTATCATTGTTTCATTATGCCATATTTTGCTCCTGTCGTAATCAGCTTTTAATCCATATTACTTGTACAAAATAATTTCGCTGTTTCACATCTGCCAGCCGTCCCGTGACGGATCATTTTTTTAATTATTCACCAACAGTAATAATAATAATTCTCAATAATAAACATTTTAGTGCTTCCTAGCGTAACAATAATTCTGTATCTAACATATTTATGTTATGTTTGAAAACACAATGTAAGAGTAACGATTTATGATGGCCCAGATGTCAATATTTTAGTATTCAGCTGTGATCATCTTGGGTTACAATCCTGGCTTTCTCGTATTACTCTAAAACGTTTTTTGGGTGTTTAAGATTCAATATTATTCATACTCTAGAACCGTGAAGGAAAACATACAAGCATTGCAATTCTCCATGAAGTTAAATAAGAAGGCTGGTGTCCGATAACAGTGAAAACATAATGATGTATAGGTAACCCTTATTTTCGAAATCAGACATCTATAAAAACGAAAGCAGTAAATATAACGAAAGATATGTTATACTTTAAATAATGTTGCAAGTGAATAAATATCAATAATGCGATGCAGGAACAAAAATGGCAGCTTCTTTTATCACGGATACGGCGGTGTTATTGAAATTAAACTTTATTTCATTGTGCAATACGTGTAAATACATTATAACACACTCGCATTCCTTTTATCGACTTTGGTCTGTTCGTACTTACGCAAAATAAAAGACATAAAATTAAGACTGATTCTGTTTGTTCCGTTTCAGTAAACAATAGGAGTAGTCTCAGAAGGTAACATCAGAGAACTATGACAAAATCTATTCCAGAAATTATCATTGTTCGTCACCTTTCATAGGTCAATATAGACGAAAGTGCTTCAGTTAGTAATGTATGGAAAAGACTGCGTCTGCTCAAACTTAGAAAAATATCTCAAAAAAATTTTGTCATCATCATTATCATCATGATGTATAACATATGTATACCATGTGTTTCCTCAAGCTTTAGAAAAAACATTTAAAAAATTGTATTCTCTACATAATTGCAATCAGTCAAAAAAAGATGGATACATTAAAAGCAGTGTGTTATTTTTCCTTTGACTTAAACAACCTGAGTTTGCTGCGTTTCTCGGCCAGCGCCAGCTGCTGCGCGGCGGTTAGGCCTCGGCGGATGTTGGGCGGGGGCGCGTTCGGGAACGAGTCCCCGCCCTCGTGCGCCGGCCCATCATCCTCGGGGCTGTCCGGTTCTTCGCCCACCGTGAAATGTGGATTGTCGCCCTTAGAACAGTATTTGTACATTGTGTGGATAAATGACGCTGTTAAAATTGGTGTTACAATTTACGAAGCTGTTATAAATAATCAATAGTTAATAAATCTACATACAATGGTAAACATTTAAATAGAATGTGATTTCTCTGCACTAAATTGTCTCTATTTTGATTGTCTCGTTATTATTCGAATAAAACGTGAATAAGTTATAAAAACGAAAAGTCACTGAGACTCATATTTCATCTAGCTGCTTGTATAATATTTTAAAGTCAATTGACTGCTATCAATGCGACATATATCTTAACAAATATAATTATCCAAGCATTGTAGATCAGCAGTATAGCAACTTACATTAGATTCCCTCTGAACTTCATCAGAGTCTATTTTTTCGAAGTTGTCGCTCTCGCTGGACGAACACCGCACTTGCTCCTGCTCGGACATTTCGTCTGAGAACAAACAAAATATTACTAGATATGAAACACTATAAATTTTAACATTCTACTTAGAGTAGGACGCCTTCCAGCTGGTGGAGGGACGATATACCTACACAAGGTGACTGGCAGCGGTTGGATGCGAAAACTTTAAGTTCGAACTCATTGACGTGCTATTAGAGAGGCCTGTGTCCGGCAGGGGACGGAAGTAGGCAAATAATGATAATGACGATGATATAAGACTGATCAATACACCATCTAACATCAATTTAAAATTAATTACGCTCCCATTATAAAGTATCATTAATATAACCTTGTAATAAAGAAGGCGACGTAAAGAGAAATCTTCTGATACATCTACATTGCCTATCATACAAGAACTCGTTCAAATATCAGTATATCATTTAAATTTTTCTTCTAAATAATCGAAGAATACTGAGATTTGTACTCCTGTTAAAGAATATTGTGTTGATGAAATAGTCTAGGATTTGGTATAACTACAGTTTATGAGGAGAGAATTATCCATTTTCTTTGACCATATACAATACTTTAATCCTAATTTATTTTTAATGCTGTTTCTGTAGCGCCTACGACTTTACCACATCAACATTATATAAAAAATGTTTGCTCCACCATTAATTTTAGGCGCTGAACTGTTGTATTATTAAACAGTAAGTTTTCGTAGAAATTATAGGTGCTAAAAAACATATTTACATGCGAAATTAATTTCGTTTCAAATAATACACGCATATATTGAAACGTCCTCTTAAGAACGGGCCAGTGCGTCTCAACAGCTTCTATTTTTATATGTAGCTTAATAAAGCAATCAAATCGATAAGACTCCCACGCGAAAGAATGTTGGTGAAAAGGAATTTCATTATGAGAATGGTCGGGATAGCATTCGGCGTCGGAATGACATTAATAGTGACGTGTTAAAGATACCTGGAATACTCGGGGCTTGGAATTTATAAGAAAATCGTACGTCTCGAGCGAATTGCAAGATATACTCCCTTAAATCTATTGTTGGTATCTATATAGCAATGGTAATATATGCATATATATATTAATGCGGTTATAAAAACCATTGTCAACTATAGATGAATGTAAATAAAGAAAAGAGTTCTGTGTTTCGAGAAATTTCAAGCAGGGGAAAGAGGATTTGGTCAGTTAATCTTGAAAAAAATTCCACGTTACACGAACTACGAAGTTTAACTATTTCAACGTTTCAATTTTCAGGTGTTTGCAATTATAAAGGGTAATTAAGATATCATAATATATTGATTAATATATGTAAATAGGGCCTGGGTTTCATCCCCATTACTGTACTCTACCTGCCCCTTCGGGATGATACAGGCGCGATGTAATGGTATTATTAATTATTACCTACCTAATGAATATTAAGCAGTGATAGCCTAGTGGTTAAGAATTCAGCCCCTCACTCTGGGGGTGCCGGGTTCAAACCCACG